>AYEL01053958.1:0-34137 GCA_000484575.1 Olivierus martensii
CTAATATTGATTTGTATTCATAAATCATTCATGAAAAAATTCTTAAAATTAGAAAATAAAAAGTTTTAAGAACAAAAAGCAGTAATCTGATTGCAGTAAGCTATAAAAAATGAAAAAATATTGATGAAAGAATAACGTTCCAACTTCAAGGAACTGTAGTTTAAAATGGCAGCATTCAGGTTAAAACTAAAATGGGACAATTGTTATTTTTAATACTGTAAAATAACATTGATGACCGATCATAAATATGAACTCTGACCGCTAGTGTAAAATAACATTGATGACCGATCATAAATATGAACTCTGACCGCAGTGACTTTCATATGTACTGCATGCACTGATATCAAGCGCACCGGAAGACAGCATAGGAATATAAATGCAACGAATTCCTGCGATTTAGGATTTATGTAAGAATAACGGTTTGAAAAACCAGGCCAAAGTGAATCAATAAAAAATATAAAATTCGAAAAAAGCGCGTTATATCGAAACAGCGTTAAACAGAGCAGCGTTAAGTGGGGTCTTACTGTATTTAACTCCTACTTTCGTGCTTCAGTTTATTCCAATAATATTAATAGTAGGATGAATCAGTATATACACATATAATTGTTAACAATACTAAATTATAGTTCGTCTTCTACTATTTGATCATATAAAACAAACTGAAACATCAATTCTTCACTTTATATAATTCCATGATTTATAAAAAGATATTTGCAATTGTTGCATAAATTTATTTGGTATTTATAATTTAAATTCTGATTAAATTATTTAAAAAATATTGAAAGTGCGTTTCCATTTCGAGAAATGTTGTTTCCAAATGTTGTAGCTGCTCTTTTGATGCTGATTGATTAAATATATTATTTTGAATTGATATAAGAAATTTAAGGCTCTGTACATAAAATTATTAAATATGCATGTTATTTTCAGTATAGATCGATAATATTTTAAAAATTTGATCATTTTTAAATAGATTCAATCTATATTTTAATATGCAAAAATAAATTAATAATTATTCGCATTTAGTTTCATAACTGTAGTTATGCAAGAAACAGTTATGAATGAACATGTTAGACATATGATATAATTAATTTATGGCAAATTTTTAATCAAAAAATCTACTTTTTTATTAAAAGCGAAGAAAAAAAATGAAACAAATGGAATTTTGCTTGTTAAATTTCTATAAATGAATTACAGCATTTATAATTTTGAAATTTAAAAAATTAAATTTAGTGGTAGGGTAGAGCGGGGCTAGTTGAGCAGTGGGGCAAGTTGGGCAATGTCTTTTTCTCAGAAATACAAACACATACAGGAACGAACATGCATAAATAAAGGAAATTTTATAGAGAGGTGACGTATTAACCCCCTCTAGTTGAAGTCACATGATCGAAACGAGCACAGTCACAAATTTCTTTGTTTCAACAGGCAAGTGAAAATTTTGTTCAACACTAGATTTGGTCCACTTAACCCTGCTCCGTTTAACGCTGTTTCGATATAACGCGGTTTTTTCAAATTCTATATTTTTATTGATTCACTTTGACGTGGTTTTTCAATCGAAAATATGACGTTTGGTTGAATTAGGAAAATATTTTAAATTAATATAAAGGTTATGATAACGTTAACTGTTAAACTTATTCAATAATATAATTGCTTTTCATTGTTTTCGCGTTTATTTTCAGTTTTCAACATCGCTGCCCAACTTACCTCAGCGGTGGCTTAACTTACCCCACTATCGGGGTACGTTGAGCATCTTGGTCTGACTTCATTTGAGACGTTATTTTTCGGTTGTAATCGCATGTTTAATATTTTTCTGTTAATAATTAAGAATTCTGATGTCAAACATGCCATTTGGTTTGATTTTTATTTTCGTACTGTAAATAGGAAAATATTTATATGCCTTCAAACCAAAACATGCTCAACTAGCCCCGCTCTACCCTACTAAATTTGGCTATTTTTTAATTAATAAAAATTCAATCAGATTGAAATCCAAACGATTAAAATTCATAAACTAAATTGTTATTTGTTCAAATTTGAAAATCTGTGCAGTTGCATCACATATTTTTTCAGTTATTGCTGAATTTTATTTAATTATGATTTTTTTTTTTTTTTGTTGTTTGTTTCTTTTCCATAAATAGATAGGGTGCATCAAAGTATTATAAAACGAAAATATATATAAAAAAAAAAAATTAAACATTTAATAAAATTATTATGTTTACAGTGTTTTAGGTAAAAATACTGTAAATATAACAGGCAATTTATGATTAAACAAAATAGATTTTTGGATGGAAAAAGTAATAAGTGATATGATAAATACAGTTAAATACTTTGAGATTAATTGTCATTATTAAAATTATTTATCGTTAAATATTATTGTGATGATCTTTAAATTAACCAACCGGAATTATATTTTTGGAAATACCGGTTACCACGGTATTTCTTTATCAAACATGTGGCAGATTCGTCATATAAATTATAAATAAAACATGGCACGTTTTCCTCGGTAATTCTCTAGTAAAGTCATTATTTTTAGAATTAGTGTGATAGTTATCCTCATTGGTCACGCTATGTGTTTTACAATTTCTAATAGGAAAATTCGCATAATACTGGGTGGTAAATAGAAAATATTTCTGATTTAATTAATTCTTAAATGATTAAAATAAATTATAAAAATATATATTTAATAAATGTACTGTAGCGAAAACAAATATTTTAAAAAAACTACTAACTAAATTGTTATAAAAATATAACAATTTAGTTTTTAAACTATAAATTATAAAAATATTCTTCTAACCTGTAATAAAAATTCACAAGTTTAATTTTTCTCTCCTGAAATATAGGCTATAGGCCTATATATTCTTCTTTTTCATTATGCTAAAGATGAAATTATTATAATGTTTTATTTTTATACTGAATATTGATACAAAATTTAAACTTTGTATCAGAAGAATGCATATTTAGTGAAATATTTTGTGTAGCATTCAGTATTAAATTGAGATCTGAGAAGATAGAGAAGAACGTACAGAATATCTACTGAAATCCTTTATAGGTTTGTAGCCTATCTGAAATTCTACAGTTATCGAAAATTTAAGAATTCTTGAAATTGCTTCAGATATATTTAATTACTACTATCTATTAATTCGAATTATTGCAGAGATTTATAGCAAGAACAAATCGTCTACTTTTCATATATGTCTGCTATTTTGAAAAGACTAAACAGGCATCATAAAAAATATTTCGTATACAATATTCGAAAATCCATCAGCTAGATCAAATGATAATTAGCTGAATTATCGTCATTTCTTAACATTATAAATATTTGTTATACTGTATATTAAGGATATCTACTTAGATATGTGGCATCGAGTTAATTTTAATACCAAAATATGTTTACACTATTTCATAAAAGTCTCTTGGGCCAAAATACCCAGACAATAGCGTGATATTCTTGTAACTATCAGTTTTCATTCACAAGTGGTCAAAAAGTAAAGAAATTGAATTGAGATTAAATATTAAATTATTGAAAATTAATGATGAATAATATAAATGAGAATCTGTATAACTGATGTTGCAGAAAAAAATCTATAATTATATTTATTATGTCTTCTATATTTATATCGATATTTATTGAAAAATTAACTAATTGTAAATATATTTTGATTTATTAAAAAATGATTTTAACTTTGAAAATTTTGAATATCTGATTTTATAAAGTAGTATGGCAACGATCCAAATGAGTAATATTGCGTTTTATTATATGCCGAAATAATTTTACATCAAGAGTATCAAACTCATATGTGCTGTGAGCCATTTAACGGACAATAAACATTGAGAAGGCCGCTTAATAAATATAACAAATTTGAGAAGGCCGCACTAAACATTCAGATCGGTTGTATTCTCAAACAAAATAGCTGATTTATAGAAAAATAAAATTTGAAAAAATTTAGATACATTCTGTAAGTGAACTAAATCAAATAGATAAAAATAAGTTTATTTAATTTATTATTCGAATTAACCAAGTTTAGTTATATTATGTTATTTATGAATTACGAACAGTAGTTAAAATATGTAAAATATATAATGGCTAAGAATATTTATGGCAACGGAGAGGACCGCACTGAAGAGTGCTAAGAGTCGCGAGTTTGACATGCCTGTTCTAGATTAAATATTATTATATTCGAAAGAAATATTTTTTAAATTTATAATTTCAAGTTTTAAGTATCAAATCCACTTTTAATCAAAGAGCTAAAATAATTTGAAAAATAGCAAAAATCGGCCAAAAAACATCATTTCTTTTTTCTCTGTTGACCTTCTACAAGTTGAATAAATTGTTCAAACAAATTTCGATAACATTTGGAATTCAAACAAATATTTATATTTATATCTAATTATTTCCATTTGATTGGCTATAAAGTAAAAAATGTATGACACGCCATTATTTTAATTAAACTAACTTAGATTTAATAATACGTCTTAGAAAATTTTATCAATGAAATCGATTTCATTTATAAAAAATAAATGATTTCTATTAAAAAAATATCTAAAATTAAAAATATGCCAAGTATTGAGATTGTAATTTATTTTCTGTAATTTATTATAGAAGCAGCTACTTGTTTAATGATTTAAATGGAAATAAAAAAATAAGATAAAAATAAAAAATAATATAAATCAAACAGTTGTGTGTAGGCCTACATTGTAGAAAAGATATTATTTTCTTAGTTCTTTGTTTACATTTTTTACAATACAATATACAGGGTATTTTTTGTTCGATTTGAAATTTGCAATAATTAAATAAAATAAAGCATTTTTTTTAATATAATCTAATTAAGCATTTTTTATAACTTTTCCAAATTATTTTTAGTAAGTTTTTATTATCAACATGAATTTAATAATGCATAAAACAGAATTGCTTGCAGAAATTTTCACTTAATATCTAAATTATTTTAAAGAATTAACTCATATAAAGAAAACTGTTTTAAGATCAGTTTATTAATTGATTATTTGAAACGCTTGACACATTTATTTGTATAACTTTAGATAAATATTATTCAACAATACATTATATAATATCAATAAAAATTAACCTCTCTGCAAAAAATACAAAATATTTTTTATTTGATAAGTTGTCTTTTGTTCAATTTTAGATTTTATAAAATAAAAGTATATGCTTAATACAGTATTAAAGATTAAAAAAAAAAACTACTAGGGAATATATTATCTATTCGTTTAATTCTGAATTTCACAAAATAATACTGTATTTATAAATTTGAACTCTATTGCTTTATTATAGATCTGTATATTTAACTGAGCATTTTATTGCAATTGCAAGCCTTAAGATAAACATATATTATTCTGATGAGAATCACAACAGAAACAGATATGAGTTTGATACGCTTGATATAAAACTATTTCAGTGTAACTTAAATAGCATTAGTATTTATTTGGTTCGCTGACATATCTCCTGATAAAGTTTCAAAGTAAAAATCAACAATAAATCATATCAGAATAGATTTTAACCCTTTACATCCCACGGTATCAAATAAGAAACACTTAGGTTATTATTTTTCCTATCCACTAGATGTAAAGCATCGCTATATTCCCAAGGTATCTTCAATGATAAACCTTTTAGTACATTATATAAATGGTAGAAGATAATTTGGGCATTAAAGGATTAAATTAATAGACACTAAATCTTGTTGTTTTAAGTTTCATTCTAAATAATTTCTATTAATTTTATTATAGATCAGAATCATGAAAATTATTTGAATCTACATAATTTCTGTAGAAATTTCATTAGAAATATTTTTCCTTCTTCAAATCCTTAGCCTCCTTTATTTGATAAATTATTATGATTCTTAGAACAAGGCTGAATTTTGTAATTTTTCAGTTTAAGTTCTCCTAATTAAATGGCAATTAATTAAAATTGTCATTTATGCAATTAAGCATAAATGGATTTAAAATAGAAACATAATAAAATATAAAATAAGGAATTTATAAATAAATTCGTTACTGTTAAGTAATAGCAGCATTTTAAAGGAAAATCCGGGATAAGAATAAATATTTAAAAACTAATTGTAACTTCATTAAATAAAAAACGAGTTTCCTTATCTGAATTCTTCAAATACCGCATTTAAAAATGATTTCAAGTGAAATTTTGCCTCTCCCAAATCTGTTTAATGTTGATTGAGTTCGTAATATTGAACAAAAATAAAATTAGTATTAAAAATGCTTCAAAACTCTAAAAGTTATTGAATTATTATTATTTTTTATTAAATATAAAAATATTTGCAAATTTTCTATATGTTAGATTATAGTAGATTATTTTATATTTCAAATTTATAAAATAAATATACAATTAACAAAATAAATTTTTGAAATTTTAAATAATCGACCTTGGTATTTATACGGGGAAATTTATTTGGCGATATTTTCACTAAAGGTAATTTTCTTTTGCCAGTAACGAGGAAATATTCTTAATCAAGAGACACGATAGTTAATTTAAGCCAAGTATCATATAATAGTCATTGACTGACTCTTTATTACAGGAGTCATTATGGTCAAAATCCAACTCGCAGTAACTTTCATTATAAATAAGATATTATTAATCTGGCAATTATATTCAATAAGACATCCGACTGCCCAATTTGAAGCTTCAAATCCAATTAATAAAACAATTAGAGCAATTTAAAAATTATAAAAATCAGAAAAAAACATTTTCTTCTCATCTGCCTTCCGCTCTACAGGCCGTATTGTTCAATCAATATCAATGAAACATAGGCATTGTTTAGATTACTTGAGGATCCTGAAAAATTTCAGCACAATTAGGCCAAAACAAACGGAGGAAATGGGGTACATTTTCCACAAACATATATAGCAGTGTTTAATCGCCTTTGATCAAATTTAGAATATAGGGCATATCATAACTCAATTTAAATCTTCTGAAAATTTTGATTCAATTTGGGCTAAAATTAAAAAATGTAGAAAAGAGTGATCTCTACACGTTTTCTGTAGAATTTACTCCATAGATCACATTGTTTAACTAATGTCAAACAAATCTGGAATATAAATGTTCGTTATGTTATTTAATTTAAGGCTTTCGGAAAAATTCAGCTCAATGGGGCTAAAATGAAGGGATTAGAAAACCTTTCATCGTGACGACTTCTATAGGTTATATCGCTCAACCGATTCAAATCAAATTTGATATACAGTATATATTTTTATTATTTTATTAAATGTTTCTTAAAAATTCCAATTCAACCGAATTAAAAATGAAGAGAATATTTAATAATATATCAACATAATACTGATGGAATATTTCGCTAAAAATAAATGATATCTAATCAAAAACATCTAAGACTGTATATAAAAAAATAAGCCAAGTACAGTACGAACAAATTAGAACTTAATTGCTGATTTAACAAATAAACAATAACGTCTATCAAATAATCGAATATAAACTATAAAGTTCTCAATAAGTTCTTGCGAATATGTCGTGCATTACTTTCGTCAAAAGTGATGTCAAATTGGCATCATAACCTTGCTGAGTTCCATTGAGAACTTGATCATAACGTTAATTTGACGTCATTTTTGACGAAGATAATGCACACCAAATGCTATTCACAATAACATATAACCGGTTTAGCAAATATCCTAATTTCTTAATACAGAATATACTTGCTTATTTTTTATATATTATATATATTTAACGTAATAAATATATAAATTTCACTGACAGACATATTACATTTTGGCAATAATATTAATATGTTTTTAAATAAATTAATGAAACTTTTGATTTGATATTTTTTTTTTTATTTTCTGATTTAATAAATTTTTAATAAAATATGAATTTCAGAACGAATGAAGTTCGATGGAAAGATTTATTTAAGAAAGCTATATTTGTCATCTAAAAAAGAAGAATTTCTTTTTAAAGTTGCAAATTTTAATAATAATAACCGAACTTTCTCAAAATCATACATATTTATCTGATAAGAAAAGTAATAATTTAATAAAAGTTGTAATTATCAAAAGTGATATATTTTTTCAAATTTATATTTTGATTATCGGAAATTTTTCATATCGAGATACAGTAATTATTTTTGTCGATAATTATTAACAAAGAATACTTCAGTTAAAAAAATATATGTATAAGTACTTCCAAATATGTTTTCATTATTTGGAAGCATTTATATATGCGAAAAACTTTCTCAATCACGAGTGTCATAATTATTTGTATGGCAACAGTGATGATAATATGTTTATGTGCCTCTGAGGTGGCAACAGCCATAAAATTTCCATGTGTATAAAAGTGCCTCACTGTAGTCAAAAGACCACTTACATCTCGGAGGATAAAGCGGCGGACACCTTCCATATTAACAGAAAGGAAGAAGAAGAAGATAAGACCCCCTGTGGGTATGGGGTTAGAATATACCCACCGTCCGACCTCGCGTGTCGTAAAAGCAGAGTAGAGGTTTAAAGAATAGTAGCACCTAGTAAAAGATGACCAAAGGGGTCAACTCGTACCATCTGGTGGTTGTCGGGTCAGTCACTGGGATCTCACTCGCGGATCCCTACACGGAACCGGGACTGCTGGCGGTGCCCAAATCCATTCCTAGGGTCTGCGATGGGATACAGGCACCGGACCGCCCGGCGGGCACGCCCGCCTCGCACCAATTCTCGTATTCGGAGGAAAAAGTACCTACTAAAACCTCCACATTAATCAAAAAAAAGACAAGATCACTTTTTGTCTTGGCACTGTGTCCGATAGACGACACTACCACAATCTGTACTTCCTGTAAATATGTAAATATTAAACTTCTGATTATAATCCAATTGCATATCCAGATAAGGAGTATAACAACGAGTATTAATAAGTCCAAATTGAGATCAAAATTAACTGATGAACTTTTACAAGCGATGTACTGTCTTTCAAGCAGAAATCAACCACTGTCTTTCAAGCAAACTGCCCAAGGGAAAAGGAATAAAACATCCAAGTCCCCTCGCAGTAGACCCCACCCCAACACCAGTAGTGGTTTTAGAACTGTCCGTAAACCAGACCAAACCACCCTTTATACTGTGCCCAAACCCCCCTCCCCAGTCCTCCAAACTGGGAAAAATTACAGTGAAGGGCCAGAAGAAGTTAAATTTTGGCACCATGTAATCTTTAACCATCCCAAGAATGTTACAGTGTATCCTGTCCCACTCAAAAGACAGATGCTTCACCTTGTGGGTCCAAGAAATCCCTCTCCCAGAAGAATGAAGCCTATAATAGCCCTCCCGTGCATTCGCCTCAACAAACAGATGCAGAGGAGGAATGCACAAGAGGACCTTGAGCAGCAGTAGGAGCAGTCTTCATAGCCCCAGTAATGCCCAAACAGGCCAGCCTTTGAATCCTTCCAAGTTTGGCCTGACAAGTCTTAAGTAAGACCCTATGCCACCATATGATGGCAGCATAAGTAAGAATAGATCTCACAACCATGGTATAAATCCAAAGCAACAGCCCTGGCCTAAGACCCCAAGTCTTACCCAAAATACCCCTGCAAGCCCAAAGAGCCCTACAGGCTTTCCCCACAACAAACTCAACGTGTGGTTTCCAAGTCAAACCCTTGTCAAACAAAATGCCAAGGTATTTGACCTGGACCTTCTTGGATAAATTGAACAGCTTTCTCTTATTCTCTAATTTAGAATCACTAAATTAGAGAATAAGAGAAGCCATCAGTTATAGTGCAGTTGTCTTATAATGTGGGTCAGATCACCACTCTGCAAACCCACGTTATAACCTGGGACTACTGTGTATATAAAATATACAGCTTTCTGAAATATTGTAGTTTAAAGCATAAGCCAAGTCATAATTTCTTCATTATAAACACAAATTTAAGATGAAATTTATCATGAATACTTAGAATTTAAATTCTTAAAAGTTTAAATATGATGTAACCAA
Organism: Olivierus martensii; assembly: GCA_000484575.1. Classification (NCBI taxonomy): domain Eukaryota; kingdom Metazoa; phylum Arthropoda; class Arachnida; order Scorpiones; family Buthidae; genus Olivierus; species Olivierus martensii. The sequence goes on from AYEL01053958.1 coordinate 9,935, forward strand.
AAGTTACATTGAAAACTTTACAAATCCAATTATCTTGAATAGAACTGGAACTAGTTCCATTTACAATTCAGTTTTATGCACCGAATATATTTAGCAACTTTGAAACATTCACTGCAAAATATATAACTCTAACAATTTTATTTTACAAAATGAATAAAAATAAGGAATTCAGATTAGAAGAACAATAACAATTAAAATTTTATTGAATCAAACATTTTCAGTCTATTCTTAAGATGATTATCAAAAATAGATAGTAAATAAAATGAATGAGAAAATACATTTTACTTCAGAACTACAATAGAATACAATCCTTAAAACAGAATTAAATGAAAATTAAATCATAAAATTAAATGGAAAATAACTGAAAATTAGTTATACAATAAAAAAAATGTTTTATATGAATAATAAATCTCTCTTAAAAAAGTCATTAATATATGAAATCATAAAATTTTATATTATTTTGCTGAATACTTTTATACATAATAAAAAATTAATAATTGTTATTACAATATGAAAATTTGCTTCTTGTTGATCATAATTCCAAAACAATTTTATTGTTTTTTGATAAATTTTATTGTTTTTTCTTTTAAAATTAGACTATCATGAAACAATAAAATTTATAGAATGACATAAGTGTTTATACAATTTAAATTTTTATAAATAGCTAAATGAAATTCTGAATCAAATTCTTATTAAAAATTGTACAGTCACAATTTTTCTATGTTATTATAGTAACCAATACATTCAAAAACCTTTAAAATTTTAAAGCAATTATTCAATAAAATCCAAATAAGCCTAAAAACCTTTGACTTTTTAACAGAAATTTAATAGTTTAATTGAAAATAATGCAAGATTTAAGCACTTTATACAGTTGGTTACTAAAAATTCTTTATTCGGAGTACTTTCGGTTATTACCATCCTCAGCAAAAAATACAAGAATTAAAATCATAAACATTTGAATTATATACACATGCTACAAATTCTAGAAGTTTTAAAAAAAATTATTATTTTTTAATTTTTAAAAATTTTACATGAAGTGAAATAAACATACAAAAATAATAACAAAATTAAGAACTAAAAATATTTTAAGGATTAAACTAAGAAAATATAAAATAAAATAAAATCGGAATAAATTAATAATGTACAAGTTCATTAGCACAAAGTTGGACTAAGCATATATAACTACAAAATCAGACATAAAAAATAGACAAGTAATAAAAATTGATTTGATGTGAGAGCCCTATTGGAGGGCACAGATCCATGCCTGTGGATGTTCTTCTGAGAGCTTATCATTAATTATAGACTTAGAACTCATTCTCAAAATTATTAGTTTCTGCTATAGGTAACTCTTTATTGGAGCAGACCATCCTTACTATTTTTGTTTGGTCCCAGTGTATACTTATGTCATTTTCATAAGAAGTTCTCGCTAAGACAATTTTCATTTTATTGCCATTTTGCCAATATTAATTTTGCAATAGTTTAAATAATTTGATTAATGTTAGTACAGTAAAACCTGTCAAGTTGGACACCTCTATGTTTAATGACTTTTCCTGGAACCAGACAAAAGCCTATATTTTACTATATGTCCAAATCTCTATATCCTGGACACCTCTCTATCTTGTATCTTGAACAACTGTTTGTAATAAGATGACTTATATCCTGGCCTCTCTATCTTGTATCTTGAACAACTGTTTGTAATAAGATGGACACTTTTGTTTATTGTTTGAAATAAAATATTAAATTTTATTTAGATTTAGAACAGAGGTGGGCAACCTTTTTTTGTAGGGGGCTGTATAGAAAAATTTATGGTAGGCCATGGGCCAAAACAAACAATTGATAATAATAGTATTTATTTAAAAAAGAGAAGGTACAGATATAAGTATACATAGCGTTGGTATTAGATATAGATCGGAAGAGCGGTTCAAGCCAAAACAAAAACAGTTGATAATAATAGTATTTATTTAAAAAAGAGAAGGTACAGATATGTAAACTGATGATAATAGTATTTATTTAAAAAAGAGAAGGTACAGATATGTAAGCATAGGTTGATATTAGATATAATAAAATAACGTGGCCCGCGGGCCGGAGGTTGCCCACTGTGGGTATGTAAGTATACATAGCGTTGGTATTAGATATAATAAAATAATGTGGCCTTGGGCCGGAAGTTGCATAGCGTTGATATTAGATATAATAAAATAATGTGGCCTGTGGGCCGGAGGTTGCCCACCCTTAATTTAGAAGGTTTATCAAAAGAATTTGTGAAAGAGAAACTTATAATATTGATTAGTTGTGCCTTGAGATGGTTGCTGATGGCATAAATTCATGGTTTAATTAATTACTATAAATACAGACACTGAGCATTGAGAAAAATCAAACCAAAACTAGTCAAATTATAGCCAGAATATTTTATTGCAATAAAATTAAAAATATTTGGGTTATAATTGGCTAGTTTTGGTTTGGTTTATATTTTGCTTTTTTCTTTGAGAATTGTGTGCTGTTTCTTGTGTTGCTGTGATAAATGATCATTTACTATTTTGGATGCCATGAGGTGGATTTATGTTGCATGACAAGAAGTTTCACAATTAACTATTCAGAAATGTTTTATAAAAGCTGGGTTCCTTATAGATTTCACTGAGGAAGGAATGCAAGAGGTCAATAACTTTGACCTAGGAGAAGAACTGTGCACTCTTCCTGAGAACTATCAACTGAAGATTTTACAAATTTTGACAGCAATCTTGTCCATCATGAATATGAAAATTGTATAGCCTGTGATTTAATTGATACTATTTTATGATCATTCTGTTCCTTTGTTGGAAGAGGAATGGAATGATCATGAAATAGTTTTGGAATATATAGAGGAATTTGAATGATAAGTATTTTCTAATAATGAACCAGATATTGTTAAAACACTATTTGGTATAAGAAACAATAAAACTGAAAATGTGTGGATGAAATGTAAATTAAATATAAAAAAGCAAATTCTACTTACAGATTTTTTTTTAAATAAATAATTCCTATGTTGAAAGCATTGACAAACTGCAATGTATATTTGATATTTTTGAGTTCTATTTAAAATAATAAAGATTTTCAGTTTGATTTGAATAAAGGTTTGCATTGACATGAAAATTTAGTGTTTAGTGAATTGAATAAAGGCTTGCATTGACATGAAAATTTAGTGTTTAGTATGTTTAAAAAAAAAATTTTATATGAATATGTTTAGTATGTTTAGAAAAAATTTTGATTTTATGAATCTCTTTATGTTGCCACCTCTCTAAGTTGAACACGTTTTGAAGGAACCAAAAGTGTCCAACATATAGACAGGTTTCACTGTACCACCTTTGGATTAACAAATAAACTAATAATTTTATTAAGAGTGGAACAATCTAAGAATTAATGCATAATTTCATCCCACTTCTTACTTAAATGTAAATAAATCAGCTCAATTTCAAAAGTGGAAGAATATTTAGAGTGCTTTGGTTTAATGGTAAGTCTCTGGATATACTTTGGTCATCAAAAATTTTCTCCCTACATTCTACCTCATTGCATTTCCAAGAAAAAGAGTGGTACGGTGATAAGATACACCCTCCATATTGTGGTTTCAGTTTCATGTTTACAAGAAAGATGAAAGATAGATAAAAATAATTCACTTCAATAATTTGAAATTTTATTAAAGTAGTCAATTAATATTAAATGTCTCTTAATATTAAATATTCTACTTATTAGAACAGGAATTATTATTATACAGGAAGAAAAAATTAACTTTTAGAATTTAAAATGAAATTGTTAAGATTATATTCAGTAAAACAACAGGCTGATAATTAATTTTGTCACATTACTAAATTATCTGTTTCATCAATAAAGAATATAATGAATAAATTATTAATGACTGTTGCAACAGTATTGTTATTTGAATAAAATAATGTTGTATTGGAATACTGTTCTATACTGTTATATGATAAATATATAACAGTATAGAAAAGGAAAAAAAATACTTCTCAATACAGAATTTAAGAAAAAAATAGAAGCTTTTCAAATGTAAAACATGATAAGTATAATTTTAAAACAAAGATAACAAAATTTAGTAGAATTAAAGAGAACAGAAAAATAGAAATATTTTCTCAGTTAATAATATTTTTAAAGTTTTAAACAAGACAAAATTTTTATTTTTTACTCCAATAAAAATCAAAATAAATAAAACTGAATACTTTAACTTTTACATACATATTTAATATAATCAATAAATTATAATATTCAGAATATTTTTATCTAAAAACTTTTTATAAAGTATATTTATATTTTTTTGTATTAATAAAACTATACCTATCAGTAGCTGCTTTTCTTATTTTATCCCACTGACGCTTAATTGAATCGAGCTTATTTTGAAGTTGTAGAGTATCTGATTTACGATTCATTTTGTTCATCATATCTGCTCCTTTGCTTAACATTAAATGAACTTCATGTTCTTTATTTAATATTTCTTTATATATAATCTATAAGAAAATATATTTATAAAGAAAAAATATTTTTTATATTTAAAAAGTATAGTCAAACCTCGGTTCATGAACAATTTCATTTACAGACAAATTTTCCAAACACAAAGCATCTCGGATGAAATACTGTGTGTCAGTTTACGAACAGGCAAGCCATCAACATAAACATTTTCAATGATAATGCCATGTGTGACTTTAGAAGCATTTTAAAACGTAGACAAAAAGAAATCATACAGGACAACTTTTTAGTGAGACAGAGGCCCAGTAGGTCTAAAGCAGAGTCAAGTTGTGCCAAGAGACAGGAAAAAAAACAGAAATCCCTTCCAAACAATAATATTTCACTTCCTCACCACTTTCCACTTATGCCGTTAACTCTCTTCCATACAGGTATGGTCAGGAATGGACCATTAACTTTGAGGACCCTGGACTAATACTGTTTGTGGGCCTACCCAATTAACCCAAATTAACCTAACTGTGAGAGCTACGCTAAGCTAACAGGCTTTAGAGGAGCTAGACTTGCACTCCCATTTCAACATTGCTACATTATTTGCATAATTGACAAATGACAAGATATATTTTGATTTTACCGACTACCGACAGAGCCGATAGAAGACAGAACCATATTTATTATTTACTGTTATTTAAAACATTATTGGATTTGAATAAAATTTCAAATAGCATATAGCAGTGTTGCAAACCAACGATTTAAACGTTAGGTACAAAAAAATTTTGTATAATTTATTTTTTCTTAAAGTTTTAATTTAAATTGCTTTTATTTTTATTATTTTTTTTGACTGCGAAGGAGGCCCTTTGATCGAACAATGCTCTGGGCTGCAGCCCATAAAGACCATGCCTAAATCTGCCCCTGGGTATGATAAAACTAAATTAAGTTTTAGTCTATATTTGATCTGTTTAGTGTTGTGTTTATCTTTTTTGTGATAGATTTAATGGTTTCCATTGATTTTGTATTAAGAACTTGTGCACAAAGTACTGTTGAAAAGTTTAAATAAACAATCATCTGTGTTCCAGGAATGGATTAATTCATTTTACATTAATTCCTATGGGGAAAATAGTTTCGGTTTACGAATGACCTTCAAGAACGAATTAAGTTTGTGAATCGAGGTTTGACTATATATAAATATTTATTTTAAACTGAATTTTAAATTAACATTATTTATGCTATTAACTTTATTTTTAGTTCTTTAATATTTCAACATGAATATAGTTAAATCAAGAAATTATTATAGATTGAATAATTCCAATCCAAAATTTGTAACTTTGCTTTCATAGAAGTGAACCCTTTGGGATAGGATTATGACTCACTATTTATGCAATGAAAGATGACACAATAGTACATGTGCATCCCTAGCACAATATGATTTAGTAAATCATCAAACATACAGTATGAGGTGTCTGTACTTACTTATTTCCTATTGTGTTATTTATATATTGTTAAAAATGTCAAAAAAATCTGATAGTGAATTTTTTTACTTCAACTCCACTATATCATATATTCCAAAATCAAGAAAAATCCAAAATTTAAAACTTTCCATCCCAAACATTTCAGATTAGGGATATTCAATTGCATAAGATTTCAAGAAAAGTATTTTATTATATTATATTACAAAATCCAATATGCTAAATCTAATTTGCTTTCATGATAGTACAACATAATCAATATCAATTTCCTGTAATTTCTTCTTCTTTTAATTAACTTATTATCTTTTTATCTTTCTAAATTGACTAAATTCATTTAGCCAATTTAGAAATCTATTGCCTAATACAGATTTACAGATTTATTAAATGCTGTTTTATAATAAGTTGTAAAGTTTTGGCTATTTTTTAATATTAAGAATAAAAATTTTGTATTTATATAAAGAAATAATCTGCAATACTTTTTATTAAATATAAAAATATTATAAGGTGTATCCAAATGAAAAGGTAATACACATTGCAGTTAAATCATGAAAAGTCAGATTTAAAAGTAATCACCAGAGGCTTGAAGGCAACTATCTCACTATTTAGGAAGGAGATGGATTCCTTGTTCATAGAATTTCTTTGACCAGAATCACAACTACTCTGTCACTGCATGCTTGACTTCATCATCTGACTGAAAATGTCTGCATTTCAGCTCATCATCAGCTGATCAAACAAGTGGAAGTTGTATGACAATAAATCAAAGCTGTATACAGAATGTTCCAGTATTTCCCATTTCAACTTCTGAAGCAATGACATCATTTCATGTGAAACTTATCAGCAGAGCATTATACATGCAGAAACACTATTCTATTGCTCAATAATCCTGGCCACTTGTTTTGATGGTGATTCAGAGATGTTGCAAGATTTTAAAGTATTCCACACTGTTAATGGTTTGCTCCTATTCAAGGAAATGAATAAGCAATGGTTTTGTTGCATCAATGAATACAGTTAGCATCACTTTTGCCTGCTGAAGATAGTGTTTTGAATTTTTTGGGAAGCAGTGAATGTATATGCTTCCATTGCATGTTGCATTTTGTTTCTGGTTCAAAATGGAGCACCAAATTTCATCATCAGCAATAAATGCAAAGAAATTTGAGGTCATTCTGATAGCATATCAAATATTGAAGAGATAGCCCCATTTGAAGAGACTTTTGTGTGCTGGTTAACATTTTTTGACATCCATTACATGCAGATCTTCCTGTAACCCAATTTTCATGCAAAATGATTCCCATTATGGCTTTACTAATGTGAACATTCTAAGCAATCATATTAATTGTTACATGATAATCAGTCTCAACAAACTCATCTACAGTGGCTATGAGCTGTGCAGTCGTCATGATATTTGCTTGACTTGGGCATACATCATTCTCCAAACTTTCATGACCATCTTTAAACTGAACTCATCATTTATGCACAGTTTTCTGTGAACAGCAATCATTCCCATAAATTACAGACAATCGATGGTGAATTTCAATAGAACTGGAATTTTTCAGTTGTGATAAAGCATATTATTGCATGAAGCTCATTTTGAAGACTTTGCAATCATGAATGCCATTGTTTTTCAACTGGATGGAAAATAAACATTGTGCGTACACTTTCAAATATTCTGTTTGAATACTGCATGAAGTCACTGTGCAGTATTCAAACAGAACTGTTAACAATGACCGTTAACTTGAACAGCTGTTCGCCATATGATTACAACTATTCATTTGTCAGTTGATAAACTTGAAAGTATCTCTCTATCTGTTATCCATATCTAATAATGAGAAGTTAGATGAATTCAGCATTTAGTGAATAATTCATGATGTATCCTTATCGAAGCATAGACAAAGCAGTGACAAGCATATAGTTGTTGAAAATGTGAAGACTCTTTCCAGGTAATTTTTTGAGAAGTCAGCACATAAGTAGATTGGATTATTTGAAGGTTTTGAGTGTCAAGCAATTAACATATGATTTAAAACATCCATATAGTAGAGCTGACCATGGACATCAGCATATATCTAACTTGAAAAGATATCACATGTATCCATACCATCTGATTTCTGTGGTGACTGGCAATAGATTGCCCATCATGCAATTCTCCAGTATGTCCAGGACTGTTGACTATACTGAGCCATTAGTCCTGATGTGCTTATCTACTCCTCAATTCAGCAACTGTGGCATTCCCACCAATCCCTTGGAATTCAAGAATTTTATCCTAATATGTTGAAAGTGATTATGGCCATTTTCTCTGAGGCATTTGACTGTTTTTGTCAGAGTTACATCCAAATTGTGAAATGGATTACTGTACCCTTGCTGGATTACCAGCCAGAAAAAACTATCCTTTTTAGCATCAGTGTTGTAAATCCAATTGTGCTGACTGATACAATCTCAGGTCAGTAAATTGAACTTGTTTGAATACTATAAGAGGACACTAATAAGTATTAACTAACAACAAACATTGACAAAAACTTCTTACAGTTCTTGAAATGTAGTAAATATACAAAATTGTTAACCTCTTATTCTCAGTTATTTTGATCAAACAATCTTTCAGATATAACAATGAAATTTGTTAAGAATATCTCTATGAATTATTAAGGCATCTAGTTGTATTATGCTTATTTTTAGCTTTATTTAATTTAAAATCAGTATTCAAACAGAACATTCACAGACATTCAACAGAGTCTGATTGATATAGATATGGCATACATTAATAACTGCCTTTTGCACATGAGCAAAAAAAATTTTTTTTAACCTCTAGCCTGTTGTTTTCATTTTATTGCACTCATTACCTTTTCATTTTGACATATCTTTAAATATATTCATTAAATACAAACAGTATAATATTAAATATATTATAAATGCACTATAATATCAATATAAATAATACCTCAAATTTTTGTACTTGATGTTTCAAAACAGTTTCATCAGCAGATATTTTGAAATCTTGATTTAAAACATTTTCTTTCTCTTTTAACCAAACTTGTATATGATCACATGATATAAAAAACTCTTTGTCTTCTCTCAATGATGATTCTAACTCAGCTTTACGATTATCTTTAAAAAAATATTAAAAACATGTTTTCTTTTAAATCAGCTTAGAAATATATTTATCTTTCTGTTCATAGTCTTAATTAGATTATAAAAATAAAACACTAAATTATTTATAAAAAACAGTTGTAAAGAAAACCTACTGATTTTTCTGTTCAGATTATTATACTGCTTTTCTAATGAGTTTAATTTAGTTGTAATATCATTTTTTGATGCAGAATCACTTAAAATATCACAAAGTTGTTCACATACACTTTCTGCAAGATCGGAAGAGCGTCGTGTAGGGAAAGAGTGTAGATCTCGGTGGTCGCCGTATCATTAAAAAAAAAAAGGAGTGGTCGCTGATTATCTAATTCCTCTTCTAAATTCTAAAGATTAAATGACATATATTAAAAAAAATTTATTTTAATATTATTTGATTTATACAACTTCATTTGGAATACTATAACAGAAAGAAATAAAATAGAATAAAATTAAATAATAAAATAGAATTTGAGAATTATTGTGATTTTATAATTTACTTTTTGCAATAGACTGCTAAAATATTAATAACATTTAGAATTATTAAAATTTTCTCTTTTTTAATAAAAATTGAAATAAAAAATTTATGCATGTTAACTTCCAAATTTATTTTCCTATGTTCTTTGAATAAATATGCAAAATTTATGATGTTAATTATGCAAATAAGAAAGAAAATAAATTAGAAAAGCTGTTTTTGTTTTTCTTTTTAAATTCACATAAAAGAATTCTGAAAAATAATTAAAAAAAAAAAATCTGAATTTTAGTCATTATCTGCAGATATTGGTTAGTCTTTATTGGACTGGTCACTATTTAAAGCTTTCATTATATTAATGATCAATAAAATTCAATTCATATCTTTATAACTATGTTAAAATATTTATGAAGTTTCATATTCTTGAAGTTAGTTTTTGCAACAGATAATCTACTATAAAACTAACCTTTAATTTTTCTAGTTGTTCTCCTGAATCAGATCCAATTTCTGATAACATATCAAATTTGTCACTGATCTTTTGTAAGCTATATTGTAATTTATTTAAGTTATCGTGGAAATTTTTAGTAGCACCACTTGCTGCATCTAAATTTCTTTCTCTGTTATTGAGACGATTAATTAAATCATCCCACTGGCACTGAATGTTATCCATTTGATCTTTAATCTTTTTGGCACCAGTAGAAACACTATCAATGGATTTAAGTATAGAATTTCCAGATTTTTTAAATCTATTCAACAATGGCTGTTGCGAAATAAATTCATCTCTCATTACCTAAAAAATAAATTAAAACATTCATAAAATATTTTGATACTAAACTGAAATATAATTATTGGTTAAATTAAAACTACACAAAACAAACTATTTAATAGTAATAAAATTAAAAATACATTTTCAATTTTTTTATTTTATTTTTTATAATTCAAAATCATTGTAAAATTGTGTAGATCACAAATTATAATTGTGTGATCTACTGAAAAATGTTAATTTTCTCACTCTATGGATTTAATTATTTATTACTATTATCACTTATTTTATTTATTAATTTAAGTTTACTTTATATCAAATTTTAAACAATTTATCATTATCAATATTTTCAGATAATTTTTTAATAACTTAAAATATACTTACTTGAACTTGCTGCATTTGAGAAGTTACCATTCGAGGATCTGATGCAATAGGACCTAAAACTTGAAACATTTTATCTTTCTGTGATAACCAATTTATAAGCAAATCATTTGTTTCTTGGAAATCCTTTAATTCTTGAAGAAAATTTGATCTGTTTTTGATAGTAGATTGAATTTGTGACCATTTTAATCCTAAAACAAACACATACACATATATAGAACATTTATTAATAATTATTATAATATTAATAAAAATAACAGTAATGTTTATAACTATATTATCTAAAAAATCTTTTGCAAAAGATAATGCATAGACTTTCCTACCAAGTTCATTTATTTCTTGTTGTAAATTACTGGCACCAAAAGCATTTGATTTCTTTTTTAAAAGATCATTTGCTTGGCTTTTGATACGATCCATATCATGTTGTTTTTCTTGTATTTCTTCTTGAATAATCTAATATTTTATATCAAAACATTATAAACCAATAATAAAACAAATATAAAAAGTATTGAAAAATTTAAAAACTAACCTTCAGTTCCATCAATTGTTTTTCAGCAAGATCTTTAGATAATGGTAGAATATCTTTAGGTAATTGCTTTTCTTTTGCTTGTATAAAAGCTAATAATGTTTTTAACATTTCTAAATGAATTCTAATCTCTTCAGTGATATCTGTAACTTCTTGATGACGATCACTTAATTTTACTCCAAGTAAACTATATCTATGATTAATCTCAGATAACTGTTGTTGAATAGGTGTTAAATCTAATAAAATAATAATAAGTTTCAAATAAATAATAATATAATGAATGTATCATAAGAAATATAATTATAAGATTTTTAACTGCAACTTTGTTCTAATCTAATTACACAAATAGGATAGAATTCTAAATTTTTCCTAAAATAATTCAATGTATGTATGCATAGAACCACTTTGCTAAATATAAATTAATTATATATTGAACTCAGATGTCTTGGAAAATTACAAATATCCCATTTTATAGGCCCATATCCTTGTATCCAAAGAGAATTTTTCAGGACATATATTTATCCCACTTTTACAAATTTCAATAATTTATTACTTAATTTGACTTAATTTTAAAAAATTTATTAAATTTATAAATTATAAAAATTTATATAATTTTTGATATATGAATGTCTAAAAACAGTTCTGAGCAATTCACAGTGTGAATCAGCATGCTTAATTCTCCTTTACCTCGTTCCAATTAATAGCAATATCATTCTGGTAAGCTTCTGCTGCTAATGCTGTTGTAAGATTAGCTTGTTGGATATCTCTCTTATGCTCATTGACTCTCTTTCCGAATGTTCTCGAGGTTACCCCTATATAAGATTTATTCTCGTTTGTTTGCATATCTTTAAACAGAATTTTGTATACTCCTGTTCTCTCAGTTTGTTCAAGTCATGTTAAGAAACGAAAAAGATCCACTTGAACAAATGAAGAGAACAGAAGTATACAAAATTCCGTTTAAAGATATGCAAACAAACGAGAATAAATCTTATATAGGGGTAACCTCAAGAACAATTGGAAAGAGAGTCAACGAGCATAAGAGAGATATCCAATAGGCTAAGCTTACAACAGTGTTAGCAACAGAAGCTTACCAGAATGATATCGCTATTAATTGGAATGAGGTAAAAAGAATTAAGCATGTGCCAAATCGTACAAAATCAATAATTACAGAAACGCTCGAAATATTGAAAAGAGCAGATAAAGAAAAATTAATAAATGATCGAACGAATTGGGAACCATCTATAGCCTGGAAGTATGCTATGGTAGATGGTTACTGCTAAGTTATATAAATAAGTTAGCTTAATGAACAGGTGGAATATATAAAATAACCTAAAATTATCTAATTCTGTAAATCGATAAATATTTTATAAAATTCTAATTTATAATTGTATATAGTTAGAATATTTTTCTTGTAAATCTATAATTGTGGTTCTTTAAAGCTACTATACTATAGTTTAGCATTTGTGCGCTGTAGTTATTTGAATGTTTACTTAAATTTGAAAGGTATTCGAAGAATATAAATTTAATGTATTCTATTCCAAATATTATTTAAATACCATAGCAATTTTGTTTATCTACAAATGGAATGAATTAACAGTTGTTAGAATGCCTGATGATGGTGCCAAGTCACTGAAAACATTAGCATGTAATAATAGTAAAAAAATTTCTATGATGTCTAATTGCATATAGTGCTGTTATTTATAATGTTTAAATGCATATTGTCCATAATTCTGACTTTTTTGAATATTTTGTAAATTATCTGGGATAATTCATTTCCTCAATTACTGTATTCTGAATAATCAGGAATGTTCTATATTTTATTTCTGTGTAAAATATTTTATTTTTCTAAAAATATAACAAATTATTAATAAAAATGAACATATTATTAGATAAACACAAAAGCAATAGATTCATTTGTAATATCATATCATATAATTTTCTCTCTCTCTCCATACTTCCAGTTATCAAAAATACAAATAAAAGAGAAAAAATTATATGAGTAAATTGATAAATGGATGCTTGTGTGTTAAAATCAAGAAAATATTGTCCGACCAGTTTAGCCGCGACCATCGACGCAAGTACACGAGTCCAGTGACAAAATAAAACGACAGCTTTGCATATGGATGTTTTCAAATGCAAGATAACTGAAGTTGAATGAAAGTTTATTGTAATGTCGAATGCTAAATGATTAGTTTCGACATTGGAAATAGTATATTTAACAGAACTTAATATAATATTAATTCAATAATTCCCACCCGTCATTATACTGATTGCGACTCTCCCTTTTGCATTTGGACTCATCCACCTTAGCTAGGCGCAGCTTTCGTGGACAGACAATACCATATTTATTTACTATAATCAGAACAGAATACAAAATAATTAATAATTATTGTCTCAGTAAAAATTTGATGAACAACAATTACTTTATATTAAATTTTACAGAACTTATAAACGAATAACTATAAGCATTAAAATATCTTAAGTAAATGATAATGGCATTAGTGGGAATTCCAACTAATAATAATTTTTTTTTTCAAAATAGAACATTGTTAGTGAAAAATAAATAAAAATGCAATAAATAATTTAATTATGACAAATAACATCTTCACAAGATACAATCAAGCTTATATTGGATATCAATTCAGCAGAAATCATCTTTTTATTGAAATTAATATTACATCATGAAAAAAGATGACTGAACCACAATGAAAAGATCACCATGATGAAAAGATGACATCCAACTATTATCATATACTTATGACTAGAATAAAAGACCAAAAATTTTAAATGATGAAGGCTAAATAATAAGTAAAATGGCAATAATAATATAATGTTTCATGAAGCAGTTGGAAAATATTTGAATCTTCACAAAATAGGCTTAATTACAATAGATATTTATATTAATCTTTAGTATGGAAATGTTTAAACTTTTATAATATAATTTCTATAATCTCTTAATGTACTTTCACTTAATATACAGATTTTCTGGTCCCAATTATAGTAGTATGTTATGTGGAGCCTTCAGGTTTGTCAGGCACAGGCTTAAGCCTTAAATGCCTTAGTCAGGATTTTTGACACCAGTTGGGTTAGAATGTGTCCCAACAACACAGTTTGATTCTGGCCGAAATACGCGGTTGTGAATAAGGACGGGGCAGGAGAGCCAGTAGACACAATAAGTCACACAACTCAAATTAACATTAACAATAAACATTTAATGAGAGAGATTCCTGTACATTAACGTACATATCAACAACTCAATACATCGGTAGGAAGGATAAATACCTTATTATAGATCGATGATCAGTGAACGTTTTTAACTCAGTCCTTTGATGCTGATGAGCGATGTGAAACGGAGATCGACGACTGTCTTTCAGTTTCCAAAGAAGTTTCAGTATATTCGTAGAAGATAAGCAGGATGACTTGGTGATGGAACTCGGGAGGTCAACGTCGGTAAACTGACGAACTTGGACTAGGAGAGCGACGGACAAACCAGAAAGACGACGGCTGTCGGAAAACAGGTGGAAGACCACGGAAAGACGATCAGGAACGACTTTCAGGAAAGACCTCGACCCTTTGTTCAGATCAAAATTTTACTTAAAAGAATAAGAAAAATAGATATTTACCATTGCTAGAAGAATTTAAATGTTCATGAAATTCTGAAGATTCTTTATTTTCTGATTTACAATCTTTATTCTCTCTCTCATCTCCCACAGAAGTTTCACTAAGTTTTTGCTTATCACAGTCCTTGTTAACAGTTTTTATTTCTTCATTTTCTGCATTGTTCATTGGTTCTAATTTATGAATGCAATTTGTATGCTCAATATTATGACTATGCCCTCCTTTAACAATTCTAATAAATTTTTCAACAGTTAAGAAAGTCACAATACCAGCTAGAACCCATAACCCAACACTTAAATCATGTAAATGATTGTCCCCATCATGATTATGATGGTGATGATGGTGGTTATGATCATTTATTTCCTGTACTTTTGCTAGTAAAGCATGAGGAATAAGATGCAAAAATGCATCTCCTAATAATCCTCCTGATGCAAAACTGAGAAAAATTTTTAACAGATCTTTATGTTTCATACTGTTATCTAGAGGAATGAAAAACAGTATAGCAAATGGCGCTATACTGATTAAAAACGTCGAAAGAAGCGCTTCTAACCATATTAAACTTTGACTTCTAACTTGATCTGATTTGGAATTATCAAATCGTACATTGTGAGGAGGTGTGTTGGCTTCTTTAGAATATTTAAAATTAGGAGGTTCATGGGTATGAGAATGACCATGTCCATGACTATTACACAACCATAATAAGCTATATAAAAGAAATATGGCTAAACTAAATTTCCAACTACTAAACATCTTCTCTTGTTTACTTCCAGCTCAATCTGATGACGTCTCCTAAGCAAATAAGCTTGACGTTTAAATGTAAGCGAATATTCCCTTAATGTAGGGAATTTCAAATTTGTTAATTGAAAAAATATATATCAAAATATATACATGTATACTTAATTTTATTTAATTTTAAACCATATAATATTTTTTAATCATTATTTAGTTAAAATACTTTTATAATCTAATTTTCTTAGTGCTAAGAAAGGGAAATTTCAAATTATAGGGAATTTTATATAATAAAAATACAATATAATATTTATTTCTTTTTATTTGTTATAATTCTATAAAAAGTACTTAACACTTTCTATTATATTTATTAATATGTAAGTTAATTTGCATTTTGATTGAAATTTTAATCTTATATAATTATATTTTGAATTTATAGGGAAATTATTACGTGAAAAAGGCTTTTCTTAAAATTAAAACTATTCATTTAGTTAAATTATATATGTGGCGCTAAATATTTAAGAATTAATAATATGATAATAAATAAATATTTTGTATTTAAAATTTATGTATGAAACGTTTCTATTGCGCAAGTCACATGGATTCACTTGTTGATTGTTTAGCTTTAGCTGAATGTCAATAGGAAGTGCCAAATGGGGATAGAGGATAAGTCGGTTTCTTTTCATTTTGGGAAAGAAAGGCGTCCCAGCTGGATGAAAAAAGTGCGATCACGATTTAGAAGAAATACAGATCATCAGGTATTTCACTTTTATTCAACTAATTTAAAGAAAATATATTGGAATAAATCTAGATCTTAAAATAGTTCAAATACTTCATAGGTAGATCTAATTTAAATTAAGACCTCAGTTAACTTAATTAATTTAATGAAAAAAATAAGCTTAATAAATTCTGCATATATAAATTATTTAATTCATTCATACATGTCATCTTAGAATGACAATAAGGTCATTTAAAGACAAAACTTCCACTATCTTTGTTAAATATACAAAATCAGTAGGATTCATTCTAGAAATTACTAATATCTAAACATCACGCTTGTCCAATTGATATTACTTATTTAAATAATAACATTGATGAATATTAGTTTTTTGTTGCTTGTTTTATATAATTTCTTCCATAGTCAGCACTTTATTTACGCGGCTTATATACGGTATACGGTAATTTCATTATAAAGTAAATATTTATTATTATTATTAAGGAATGATAATTTATTCAGGTATCTGTTAATTTATTATGAATAAACTACAATAGTATAATGTAAATTCGCAAGAAGAGTTAATACGTTAATAGTAAGTCGATACAATCATGATAAAATCAAAATATTAGAATCATTGAATGAAGTTTTAAGATCGAATAGCATTGGAAATAAAAACAAATAACTTTTAATTTTTCAGAAATATTGGTTGTTTACTTAATACTTTCTAGGCTTCAGAAATTTTATTTTTCAAGTTACAAATTTTTTGATAATTGATAATTAGTATATGTATTTAATTCATTTGTAATATTTTTTGTAATTTGTTTTTCCTAAGTGGCGTGAAAAATGTAGATTTGATGAATACTAGTTTTGTAACAATATAGATAAAATGAAACATCTCAAGAGTGGGAAATAATGATAAGGTGCATTGTTTGCATAGTTTGTGATACTAAAAAAGTTGACTGTTTGTAAAATGAATACAGTGGTGCCTTGCAATTCCACACTAATCCATTGCCGAACTAATATTGAATTGAGAAACTGTTGAATTGCGGGACAATATTTCCCATATAAGACTCTAATCCGTCGCCGAACTAATGTCGAATTGAGAAACTGTCGAATTGCGGGACAATATTTCCTATATTGTCGACTTGCGGGACAATATTTCCCATATAAGATTATGTAAAATAGATTAATTCGTTGTCGGTCCCCATCTCACTCCTCTAACGGGTGAGGTGAGAGAGAAACACTATATTATTTACTTTATTATATGTGTTTTACTATGGGTGAGGTGAGAGTGATACACTATATTATTTACTTTATTATGTGTGTTTTACTATTGTATAACACACTAAATTACAAAATATACTATTTTAAATATATAATACACAATTTATTAACCCTTGGATGTTGGAATGAAGTCTTCCAGCAGACACCCTAGCACCCATAATCGTCTCTCTCTGTTGCAAAATGGGTATTGGAATGAAGTTTTCCAGCAGACACCCAAGCATCCATAATTTTCTCTCTCTATTGCAAAACATTGCCACAGTTTTCCTAGGAATGCCATACTCGAGTTACATTTTAATTGTTCTAAATATAACTAAGTAATTAGTAATTTATCATGGATAAATTATTTAGAAATCAGTAATCAAAAATTAAAAATGCAAAAATGATTAGCTATTTTATTTAATTGTTTACGAAAAAGAAGGGTCAAAATCAAAATCTTCGGAATTATCTCCAATTCGGTCTCCACTTCATACTCATCCATTAATTCTTGCAGTCCAGAGTCACTGGCATCAATCATGTCTGTATCAGTTGACCGTTCATCCGCACAGTAAAAAATTACTAGTTGCTTATTTTTATTTATATTATAAATAAAATTATTAATTTTTATTTCTATATTTGTTTTAAAAATTTTTTTCCCACAAAAAAAATATGAAGAGCAAAAAGCGATACTATGATCTTCGAGCGAGTGTGCTCTAGCAGTTGAGCCTCTGAATCCACACAAAATAGCTTTTTTCTAAAGAAGCTTCATTCATGCGCCAAAATTTAAATTTGGGTTTTCTCATAAAAGCTGCAGGACTCACTTTAAGAAATGATATATAGAGAGGAAATGAATCATCGAATTTACCGGAAACTATCAAAAATTGTCCTAAAATTTACTCTCTCATTGTTAGACCAATTGTAGGCATTTATCCAAACATCTAGTGTTACAGTTGGTTCGGTTTTAAATATTTTCAACACATTAATATAATTTTTAGACCATTGTTTAATGCAGTGGTTTCCAAATTTTCTGTGTTTACGCCCCTATTTTTTATAAAAAGTTGGTACGCCCCCCTTATTCATAACAGTCTAATTTTATAAATACTTTCTACTTACAATTTATACTACAAAACAATATACCATATTTTGTATAAATGAAGTTCTTATACTATACATAAAAAATACTATATATTTATTATGGTGTAATAATAATTAATAAGTTAAACAAATTTTACAAGAAACGAAAAATAGAATACATGTTTAATACAAAATATTTAATACAATGAGTGGGCTTGTTTTACAGAACAAATTCTCTTAAATCGGGTGGTACAGTATCGCTAATCGCAATTTCTGTATTTTTCAATCACTAAATGAGATCGATATTTTGTCTTTAAAATAGTTACAGCAAAAAGTTTCTGGGTACATGAATATATGTACTGTATTTATAACCCTTTTGGTGATTAATTTTTATTCGACATTAATTTGAATTTATTATTTGCTTTTTATCACAGAAATTGTTTTTGTTAAATCTTACGTTCCCCATTATGGGGCGCGCTCCACAGTTTGGAAAGCCTTAATGTATCGAAAAATTAAAGCTATGAAACAAGATACTGTGCATCGTTTTCTTAACGTAGCTTCTTGTTTTTGAAACCTACTAAAGCATTATTAATGCTGGGAATAATACTACAAGTGCCTTCGAACCAGATAAGATTGTTTTGTATCCATCATCATAGCGTTTCCCAAACTTTTTTTATTAAGGAACACTTCACAAATCCTGAAATTTTTACGGAACACTTTGATTATTTTATAGTATAGGTAGTTAATAAATATAAATAAATTAGGCAAAACAAACATTTTTTTTTAATCAAATTGTAATTATGTAAAATAAACTAGCGATTCCAGTTTCAATTTGGCATAGTATTTTAATTAAATCATATGAGACATTAATTTTCATAATTTTTTGATGGAACACTTATAGATCTTTCGCGTAACATAGTTGGGGAAACGGTGCTCTAGTAAAATATGAAGTATAAATTACCATTGCGTTATCATGCGCAGCACATATAGACTACATCAAATATTAAAGGAAAGGAAAAATTTTGTATTGAAGTAGCAAAAAATCTAAGTAGCAAATATTAAAATTCGAGTGGAAATTTTTCTTCTATTTCATAGTAAAATTTTTATAGCATTACACATATAGCAAAACGAATAATTATATTAGCATTTGCTAGTTTTTAAGTGACATTCTTGAATTAAATATTTTGCATTTCAATTTATTTCTATAGCGTTTTAATAACACACATTAAAAAATGATTAATGTGACTGATAGAATGTACAGGGAAACAAAAATTCTATATGATAGTTTATTTAGATGTTTTTTATTTATGATTTAGTATTAAATAACAAGGTATTTCAGCACAGTTACTATTTGGTCCGATCGATTACTAAACGAGAAATTCGTATAGTTTCGGAAGATAAGGGTGCAGCTATGCAGACGCGAGAGTGCGAAAAGTTTGCAGAGAGCGAGCGAAGACGAGAAAACAAGTTTCTCGCAAAATTTAAAGGCCGTGACATACTGAACGCGACGCGAAGCGAAGCGGAGGGAAGCAACATGACAGAAAAATTTGCATTCTTCGCTGGAAGTTGCACTGTGCCGCAGCCTCTCTCAGTCCATTACTTCTCATGTTTGATGGATTTGCCGATAGAGGTGGTTTGTGGAGTATGATTGATTTGTAATTAGAAATAAGTGATCGTATATTTTCGGTATTATTTCAGTCTCATGTGATATAGAGATGATCTTTTTTTGTACTTCTAAAACAAATTCTATATCTGAATCCCAACCACATGGTTGAACTTTCGCCATTTTCTAAGTTTATAAAACATTCTTTTCTATTGGTTGATTGCTTCCTTCGCGTCTTGGCGCACCGTATTATTCGCGCGTGCTGATTGGTCAAAGTTAAACGTTTTCATCTCCTTTCGCGCATCTACGCGCGTTAACTCGAGCAGCCGCATGGAGAAGTTAGTCCAAGACACAATATCGCGCATAACCGCGCGAAGTTGCTTTCTTATGCTTCTCTTCTCGAAGCGTTCAGTATGTCAGGACCTTAACTCTATCATAGCTAACGCTAAAATTGTCATGCAATAGCGTGAACTATGTTTGCGACTACACAAAAAGTGGTAGACGTAGACGACTACTCCTAAGAAAAAAATTATCGTTAATAACATTGTCTGTGATTTCTCGGTTTTTGTGCTCAATTAATCGTTAATTCCAAATTTAGGGATAAGTAAAACGCAATTAATTAATTTTTCTTTTAAATGCGATTGTTTTTGTTTATTAAAGCCATTCATACTGGAAATGAAAGTGAGATAGGAGAGAAGTATTTTCTCGCTCTCGCTCGCAAGATTTCTCAGCGAAACTCTTGCATATTTGCATTCTACGAGAGCGATAAAGCCAGATATCTCTCTCTCGCTGCTAAATCGCGTCTGCATAGCCGCACCATAACCGGTAGTCGTTATCAGTAACTCAAGGTTAGTTCGAACCTCTGATACAGATGCTCTATTATCATATATTCTCTCTGTATTCTCTCCTCAATTATCTGTAATAAAAATCACCTGCTATATTAAACAGCTGACAACGAATTTTAAGATTATCTGTTGCATCAAACAGAAAACACAGCTTCTTTCTCGTCTTGAAAACACAAGAAGGTATGACCTCAACAGGTACAAAAAACAACCTGCGCAGTGCAGACCTTGGATGTTTCTCCATCAGTGCCAAGTCGTATCTGTGATGAAACTCCCAGTTAACATTGTATACACTGAAAAAAATCAGGCCTAATAAATAATCAGTTTGTTAATTGAATGATATTTGTTTAATTAAATCTCATAAAAATTATTTACTGTTATTGTAAAATAAATAAATATTTAATTGATTGTTTTTATTCTCATTTCCAATATTTTAAAAATATCTTTTGCCTTGATTACAACGTACAGTCGATTCGTTTGTCCGTCTGCTTGAAACAGCTAGCATTTTTTACAAAAGTTAATTAGCATTAAATATATTTCATGAAAGTTGATATCGAGTTTATTCTCAGAAATAATTAAATATAGAATGAAATCTATTTTTATTTGTTTTTTTTTTAACTTAACAATTAATCGCTAACTGGATTCCATCACATGAATTCATTGTCGATTTCATGAAATTTGATATCGAGTTTATTCTCAGAAATAATTATATATAGAATGAAATCTATTTTTATTAGTTTTTTTTTTAACTTAACAATTAATCGCTAACTGGATTCCATCACATGAATTCATTGTCATATCGTAGGTCAGAATATTTGATGATACCTTACTTTGGTCGAGGGGGGTTAAACGAGACAGCGGGTAAATAGAGAAATATTAAGAAATGTTAATTAGAAAACTTTTGAGCCGTATCGTCAAAAATTTTCCGAACTAACTTTGAATAACAATCAAAACTGTTATAACTCAAACCATGCTTGACATTATGAAAAACTGAGAGAAGTTCCGCTTTTATCACTTTATATTCTTCGGTCGAATTTTTTTAAAGAAACTATTAATTAATTGAGTTTGACTTGTAGTTTTTGTGCCTTCTCTTTGTGCTTTTTGTTATTCATACGTATCTTTATAGCTCCTAAGCGTTCATACTTCACCGAAAATATAGATCGACACAAATTGCATCAACCATTATATTGGTCTTCTTTAGTAAGCCAGCCTTTGAATTTCTCATCCTGCGTCCATTCGTCCTTGTAAACAGACCATCGTTTTATTTTCTTCGGTGGTGTACATGCATAGCTGCTGGTCGGCTCTCGTTCATTGTCACTATTTGAATTACTGCTTTCCATCTTTACTGAACGGGGAGATAACAAAAAGTTGTGGAAAACAAAGTCACGCTCAATACAACTAAACACGTCCGAACACGCCAAACGCTTTGAAGAGACTGACGTCAGCGTCAGATGGGTCTAAATAGTAGTGGGGAAGGCGGGGGGAACGTAGGTTGGAACGACGTTCAGCGGATTTACACGATGTTAATTTCAATAAAAATAAATGGAATATTTTTCTCAAAATTTCCAGGACAATTTAGCATTCACCCGGGATACGGGACAGCGATTCCAATTCCGGGACGGTTGGCAACCCTAATTCACACGCCATTTCACTCTATGCTGCTTTGCACTTTGTCATTCAAAACACAATCATATCGAAATATTCCAGCTAATTTCTCAATTATCTCATCTCCACTGCACTGAAATATTAATTTTTTCATCCTATAACTACACCTCACTTTCATACATCATCATGACCAGCAAACAGTAATATACAGCATCCTAGCATTCTTTGATAGATTCTCATTCCAAGCACATCACAACTTTCAATCCGGCAGCTACTCTTCTCATATTCTAACCATAAATGTAATTATCTTTTAAACATATTTCCAAGTAATTTACGTTAACTCAATTCATCTGCTCAATATTCACACCATGTAATTCATTCTTATACCTTGCATGTTCTTTATCCCTATTATATATGAGCAATTTTTGTTTTCCCTGCATTTATTCTCATCTGTTTTTCTCACATTCCTCATTCAATCATGCAACAAGTGTAGTCACTATGCAGACAAAGTTCATTCTCAGGGAGAAGTGTCAACAACATACAGCACACTTTTGTCACCATTTTCACACCAATTAACAGATACTTCCCTCACTCATACATCTATCTAAATCAGTGGTTCTCAAAGTGGACGGTACTGCCCCCCACTGGGCACTGAAGGGGTCTAAGGGGTGTTTGAAGCTCCAAGTGATATTGGAGTGCGATATAAAAATCGGTTGGCGGTGGAAAAAATAATCGAATGAATAAATTATAAAAAAACTTTAAATTATTGTACATCTTATATACAACAGTGTTTTTATAGTGGTGTAACTTGAAACAAAATCAGTAAGTTAATCTTAGTGTCTTATAATTAGGTTTTTTTCAAGTAACTATGTTAAAAAACCTTGTATTTTATGCTCCACACATTACAGAAGTGAAATTTATTTTATTTTCCCCAAGTACCATTCATTTTAAAACAATCAGAATATTATTTTTTCAATTTCTCCTATGAGCTAGTTTTCAGTGCATAAACTTCGAACTGCAATATATAGGCAAATTATGCCTGCGTTTCAAGCAAGAAAAGGAGTATATTATATGTCACTGGACTCAATCCAAGCTGGTACAAGCTCATCTCACCCTTCTCATTGAACTTTTTTGTTACTTGTTTAATTCGCATTCCCATACTCTATGTAGTTTAGTTAAATATGACTATGTATTTACTATTAATTTTATTAATATACAAGTAATCAAACTTCTTCATTATTTTATTTTCTTACATATTTTTGTAAAAAATACAGATATGGGTTTCCTGGGGACAGTGAGCATTCAATTTTTTCTAAATAGTGGGCAGTACACAAAAAGTTTGAGAAACTGATTTAAATAATAAACATCCATGATGAAATCAGCCATCCTTGCCTTATCCCTTCCTTGAGTGCAAACCATTGTGATATGTCTTCATTCTCACATTTGTAGAAACTATTAGCATAAATTGCTCTTACTGTCCCAAGCAGCCATTCATTCATAACATACTTCTTCAGTACTTTCCATATACAGTGAAACCCCGATTTTGAAACTTTTCGGGGACCGGCCCGAAAAGTCGAACGAGCCGGGAAAAC
>AYEL01053959.1:0-20739 GCA_000484575.1 Olivierus martensii
AATTTCTTTTTTTACAACATCGAAACTAACCAGGTGGCATTCATAATTACAGTATACATTTTTAATTTTCTTATTTTAATGGATGATGAAATTTTAAATACGATTGTCGTTCCCTCGTTCCTACTTTATTTAGGCTATCTCCGAAATTACAAGTTAAGTTTTCTCATATTGCTGTCAAAAGTAAATTTACAGTTCTATTTCGAATACTGTTTATAAATAATTAATTTTTAACTACAAAACAAAAGTGAAAAACCAAAAATGGAATGACATTTCCGTAAAATTTTTGGATGTAGGAAGCGGGAAAAGTTATATAATTAAAACGTAGGAAGAGGGAAAGTTTTACATTGCAAGTATAGGAAAATGTTCGGACTTCCGAAAATAGACGTTTAAAGCGGGAAAGTCGTACGATATGGGAACGCACGAGCGGGGTTTCACTGTATTTCTATTCATATATGACTGCTTAAGAGCCACAAATACACAGAACATTTTTATCCTAACATAATCATACATATTGAGAAAATCTGATGTGCATATCCTGTTCCACTCCTGAAGCCACAAATATATCCCATATATTCTCATCAGTCATCCTTTTCATTCTCTTAATCACAGTCTTACTAAATATCTTAGCCACACACAGCAGATTTCTATCCCTACAATTCTTGTATTCACCTCTCCCAACCTTCTAATATATGGGGACAATCACAGATTTAGTCCAATCACTGACTGCATCATTTGTACAACATAGTTTATGCAGGTACCACATTCATTCTACAATTTCACATGACATACTTCAACATTTCAACCATTATCTCGTCGATGTCAGGATTCTTATCAAATTTCACAATTTATTCCATATTTATTTGCTTTCCATTTTGCTTACTATGTAATGATCAAAATCAATTCATTTATTACATTAATAATAAACAAATTGATTTTGATCAGTTTTAACACACGATTCTCTAGTGGATCACAATAATAAGCACAAATTTCATAATCAAACTAACAAGTTCTGCTGCTGCTAGGAATACAAGGAATCACAAATACTTTAAACAGAAAAAATTTCATTTAAATTGGATAATATTTACATAATACTACATAGGATTTTGACAAATGTCCTGCCTACTATTATAAAAACTTTCCTATTTCTACTATTATAATACAATTGATTCCCTAAGAACAGTTCTGGTGAATTTTTTAAGTATGCATGCCAAAATTGGCTAAATTTTTTATAAAAACTATTCTCACATCTTTAATCAGAATTTTAAATAATATATTAATACAACCTGGAGTGATGACGTAAAAAAATCTAATTGAAAGAGAAAAGCAAGCATTTAAAATTTACATACAGAGCAGAAATACTGCTGATGACACAAATTATAAAAAAATTACATGCAGAAGTTAGGGAACTCTCTAGAAAAATAAGAAAAGAAGATTGGATAAATATGTCAAATACTCATATATCATGTACTGGAGCATGATATATCTGAGCCACAGAAAATAGCTTTTAAAATTTTCAAACAACTGAAAATGATCAACTAAGAATAAATTTAATTCCAAAAGACAAAAGGATAAAATATCAATTTCTATGGAATAACCATATGGAAAATGATTGCAGATGAAAATCAAACATGCAAACAATTCAGTTAATCCTTTTCAAAACACAAAGGAAAACACTTTGGAAGACTTAATGGAAGTTTTTAAAAAGTGCAGAAATAGAAAGTCCTTGTATAGATGGAATATGTATAGAACTTTTAAAATACAATAACAATTTAAATGAAAACTTAATCTTTTCAATAATAAATATCAACAGATTCATGAACTGATTTCAATTATTGTCAATAAGCTTGATCCCTCCAGTATAACTTAATAATATAGATTAGTTTTAATCAAATCAGATAATAAATAAGCATATCATCATGTTGACAGATGGACAAACTAATTAATATACTGTTGTATTCCCTTTAGGCATGGAAAGAATCAAAAACGACATTTAATTATACTGGGAATAAAACATATTAATTTTAATGTTTTGTTTCTTTTAATGAAATTACAAAATAACAACAGTATTTTCGCAAACAAACAATATATTAAAATATATAATTTTATTACATATACAGGAGTCCTTGGAGTCAAAATATGCAAGTCAAACTTAAATTTAACTTCATGTAAAAAATTCATTCTGACAAACTGGCGCAGTTTGGCCTATGAGGCCCTTGCGCCAATAAACCCCAACAAACCAAACCATTCTGACAAACAATACAGATGCTGAAAAGATTACTTAAGTACCACTCACCCACCCACACCAACACACAATCTCAATTTACACAAATGGGATTATTTTGCAAAAACCCTATGCAAGTCAAAATATATTCTATTCAGTATTAGTGGGTCACAAATATGTAATATTAAAAATAGTTATATTAGAGAATAAGAACTTAAGTCACACGGTAAAGCAATTACTATCTTTGAGGTTTTGGATTCAATTCAGAGCTCCACATTTCTACTTTTTCAGGACTCTAAGTCCAGACTTGGCATGTTAACTAAAACTAACCTCACAAATACAGAATGCATGTACAGTACATAATATTGAAATTAGGAGAAAATTGCTCATATATCTGAATTATAGCTTTATCTGCTTTTATCAGTATATTTTTCTTGCAGTCAGAAAATCTCTACGTAAGTATGGATCTACATATAAGTTGGGGGATAGTCTACATATCTAGCTAATAGTAGATGAAATACAAATGCTTGAAAATTATAATGAAAAAGTATTGAGAGAGAAAATATTTTAGATATCATATTTATAACTTAGTTTACATAACAATATTGCTAATACCTAGCAATATTACAACAGTGTTTATAACACTATTGTAACAAGAATTGACAACACTATTAATAACATCATCATCAATAGTTAACTCTCAACAGCAAAGTAAGTTGTTGTAATATTAAACTTTCAAGTTCTGCTGCTTATAAAATAACAAATAATTCAAAAAGCACTTTAAGCAGGAATACTAAAATTATTAGTATTTCTACTTAGTGTTTGTTTAATTATTTGTATTAAAGTTATTCTATATTGTAATATCAATCATATGATGTAAATCAGGCGTGTCAAACTCATTTTAATTAAGGGCCATTTAATGAGCCTGTAAGATCGTCATGGGCCACATCATATTTAAAATTTTTTAAATGTGATATGGCCTGCAACAATCTTACAAATTTTAGAGTAAGAATTCAGAAATATATAGAGGATAAATAAAAATATTTGTGTAATCAAATGAAAATATTACAAAAATATATGTGTTTTTAATTTAATTCCTCGCTATCAATCTTTAATTTTCTATTAAGCGTTAAAAGTCACATTTTCTGTACAAAACCAAAAGCTTTCCATTAAAATTTTAAAAATTCAAATATCCATAACTATTTACGTTTTTAAAATAAGTTAACAACACAACAAATAAATCTTTAACAAGCCCGTTAGCACGTCCTTTATACACTCCTTCAAAGGAGGATTGTTTGGAACTTGATTATTCTATTTGCCTATCCAAAAAAACACAGGTTCTCATTTGTGGCTTTTTGTTTTTTAGAAAGAAATTTCGCACAAACCCATGTAGTTCTTGCAGGAAAGCACTTAATTTGTGTCAACGATCTGAAAAATCATCTTACGTATACATCGATAAGGCAATCAAAAAAATCTCGTGCAATTACATTTCATTAAAATCAAACTAGTGTACAATTGTTTATGACATAGCTACGAAGCGAGAGTTACTTCCTATTATCTCATAAAATATTGTTCTTATTTTCATTTTAGTCGAGAGCGTTGGGGGCCACAAAAAAATCACATCGAGGACCGCATGCGGCCCACGTTTGACACCCCTGATGTAAATTGTACATAGCATTAAAGTTATTAATTTTACCATAATAATTTATGTAGGTAAATACGGCTTGCATAAAATTGCTAAAAAGCAAATCTTATAAAAGTTGGGAAAAATCAGACATTTTGATGAATAAATTTTTATTTTACAATTTCTGGATGATAAAAAATATTAAATTATAGCCAAAACAATCATAAGATTTAAGTTCTTTAATGGAGATTCTACCATCTTTTAACACAATGGTAATGCATTAAGCATTAAATAAAATAAAATAAAAATTCTTATTCTCCTGTTATTACACAGAATTTTATGAAATCTTTTGCAAATATTTTTTGTTTTTGGAATATACTTAACTTTCAGATTTTTTATTTATGAAATTAGCTGAGAGATACATTGAAGGTTGTTAAGAAACATGCAATCACAAGTTGCACAATTATAAATTAAAATAATGTAATTATTCTAATTATGTTCTGAAATGAATTATTGATATACAGGTTTTCCTCGATTTATAAAGATAATAGGGACCTTTGGAACTGTTTGTTAGGCAAATATTCATTAATTCCAATGTAAAAATTTCTAATTAGTTCTTGGATAAATCTTCTTTTTTATCTTTTAATACTAAAACATTCAAAGTATTAATATAAATAAAATGTTACATATAATTATTATTATTTTGCCTATTTCTTGCTATTTGATTCTGAATTTTTGCACTGTGCATGGAAATTCAAAATTTTCTAAGATGCAATTAATATATCAGTCATGCAAAATCCTAATGCTGTAATGAACCTACTAATCATTTTGGTATCATTATTTAATAATAATAAATTTTCATCAAATACTGGTTTAAATTTATGTAATTCTCTAAAAGCTTTCATTCTGATAAACAAATCTATTTGTAAGAAATCTAATTTTCTGAAAGTTAGTATTTATTTTTCCATTGCTTTTAAATTTTTTCTGTCAAAAACACATTATGGATTTTGTTATAATAATCATTTTACTAAAACTAACACACGTAGTCCTCGACTTATGATGGCCCTTATAATATTCTATTTGTCTATTTTCAAAGCATATTGGCTAGAAATACTTTTTTATTTTATTAAAAATATAGTAAAGAAATCACTTACCACCTTGGGATCAAATCTGAATAATTACACCATCTTGAAGGATTCTATATCCCATTGTCTATTGTTATTCCTAAAATTATTAACATTATGGGCCATTTTTGACTAGTGATTGTGTTTTCCTGAACTTTTTGCTCTCTCAAGATTCGAGAATTGCCGAATTAGTAAATTTATTTATTTCTCGAGATTTTAACAAAAATGTTTAGTTAAAAAAAAATACCTGTTTTTAAAGAGGATAAAAACAAAATGAGGCAGAAAAAATCGTGCACAATGAAAACAAATATTGGGTTGTTTTATATTTAATATTTTAATTATATTGAAAAAATAGATCATGTTTCAATAATATTAAAAAAATAATCATATTTGTTTTATAATTACTGATAGATTTTGTTAAAATAGCTTTTCTATACACACAGTCAGGGCCACTGAGAGGGGGTGACATCCAAGACTTTTGTCATGGGCCCGACCATCCGTCTCTGATGTGTCACATAACCTGCCCGATAATTCACAGGCCGCTGCCAGAGCATACTGTTTACCACCCAAGGCAGTCGTGCCAAAATAAACTATTTTATATATAACATGATATGTAATGTATCGAATTCTGAATTTATTATACATCCTTTAAATAAATGTTTAATGTTTTATTTGATTTTTTATTAAATCAAAGTGATGCACTTTTTTAAGTGGGGCCCAGACCACAGAGTTGTCATGGGCCCAAAAATTTCTCTCGGTGGCCCTGCACACAGTCTATTCATTTATTTGCTAAATGGTCCTGTGTTTGGATATAAAGATTCCAGAAATGTAATTTTTGTGCCTAAACTTGTGTGTTATGTAGAGCTTTTTAATCTATACCACTGCTTATTTTTTACACGTCACTATATTTGACTTCTACAGATTCTAGACCAACAGATACATCTCTTAGGAAAGGTTTAGGACCCTTCTATTTTAGCTATGTAATTTTCTAAGAGAGTTCTGTAGTCATGACCATTGAGTTAAGATGGGAGTTTTGGGGAATAATTGAGGTGCTATTCACTCATCCTCTGATACCCTATATCAGATCACACTACATTTTTTATTTTCCAGAGACATCATCAAATGTAACTATTATTCTGGTGAACCACTGTAAGAGTAAAAACCATATATTTGTTTTGGCTTTGTTATGTAAACATCATTACAACTTGCCTATGGCATAACATGACAGGTCTACAATAACAGAAATCTTTAAAATTGAAACTAAAATAAATGAATTAGTGATCTATGCATTATTTTAGGTTTATATGCCTATTTTAATTAATATTTTGTGGTTAAATTCAGATAATTTTCTTTTTGAAATATAAAGTTACGTGATGAAATTAGATGTGACGTGAATAAACTATATAGCTTATTCGCTTAGTTTATTGACTCGAAGATGTCGCAGGGCAAAATAATTGGTGTGTCACTATGAAATTTTTAGGATACGAATTCGCAGAATTTTTTTAATTCTCAAGATTTATAAAAAATTTTCTTGAGAATCCCAAAATAATAGTAATTAAAAATTCTCGAGAATTGGGAATGAAATTTTCTTATAAATCACGAGATTTCTCAAGACACGAATCCTGAGCACAATCACTATTTTTGACAAACATAACCTCATCGTAAGTCAAGGACAACTTGTAGTTACAAAATAATTCAGTTATTAAAAAGATTACATTAATTAGATTTAGCTTTTTCTAACAGAAAGGCTAAATCCCATAGTTCAAATTTTCATATGAACAGAAAATATGTTATATTAGAGATGATACAAATCTGGAATGAATAAAATGTCATTGCTTTATGAGGTTAAATATCTTTATGTAGTTGCACAAGTTTTCGAAAAATGTAGTAAGTAAATTTACGGATACTTGTTTAATTTGTCATATGCTAGTGGCAGATTTGATCTTGGATTCTCTACTATAGTAGAAAGCCAAAGCAAATTTTGTTTTAATATAAAAGTCAATGGTATACAGCAGTAAATTTGATTTAAAAATATGTCTGATACAATCAGTGAAGGAAATAAATAAATCATAAAAACAATCAATTATTCATATTATTAAAGTGATAAAACAACATTCTGAATAAACAGAATTTTTTTTAAATCAAAACAATTTTAAAACTACATATGCAAAAAAAATTTATTAAGCCATGAATTAGAGTTTATTAATTATTATATAGAATAAAATATAATCATTGATTTAAGTAAATTACAGCAGATACTTGATCTACAATGAAATTGTTTCTTTGCAAATTGAAAAAGCAATATGCTTCTGTACAGTTTCTTAAAGGAAAAATTCACTAATCAAGTGTTCATAAATTGAGGAATACCTGTATATGATATTCAATAGCGTCATCATAAACCACTTATATTAAGTATCAATTTTATAAAATAAACTTTCACTTCATATATTTTAAAATCACCTCAGAAACTTTATTACACTAAAAAATATGCTTTAACAACATTTTTATTCGATGTGCATATTTACTTACATTGGCTAAAGAAAACAAGGAAAAATGAATTCCCTTTGTAAAGATGTATTCTGTTGCAAAACAAACTTGTAAACATTTGAAATAAAGGATGTGATTTATGATTTTTTAAATGTACAATTGGAAAAATTATTATATACTGTATATATATATTTGCCTCAGACATGAGGAGATATTCTATTATAAACAATGTAAATTCACATTTAATGCAATGAAACTTCTTCAGACACAAAAATAAAAATATATTCATTAAAATCTTTTATTCTGTTCTGTTTTTTGCCAAGTAAGATTTTTGCCAACTCTAAAAAGTTTATTTACAACAACCAGTAGAATTTGACTTTTAACAGAGCTTATTCAATATTACTATGACATATTTCATAAAAAATTTAAAAGTAACAATTCCAGAATAATGCAATGCACTGTATGCTTTTCAATAATACCTGGGAGAACTATAATGGAGTATTTCTTGTCTTCTTTTCAAAATCCTTCAATTATTATTAATTCTGAGACTAGGCACACATTTTCAATGTCCATTAGACAAGTATAATGATTTTATACCAAGATTGAAAAATCTTTAATTATAAAGTGAAATATCATTTATACAAATAAATAAAAACATTTCAATTTTAGAATTCATTTGTTTTTGGTACATCAGATTTCTTTTTAATCAATTTGTACTACATTGTAAATTATTATTATGGATAATTTTATATTTAATAACAAATCATTTTTTAAACTTTGTACTAAAAAAAAATACATCATCACACATACCAATAATTTCTAGTAACATACTTATTTTTGAAGAAATGACATTTTAAAAAAAATATTCAAATATTTCTAAAACAGAAATTGCAAATTGGTAGTTTAAAAATATACTTAAAAGTTTAGCCACATTCTCTTTTTAGGAACTGTGGATATAATATTTAAACTAAATTAATTATTTTATTCATCATTTAAAAGTTTTTAATAATATGGGGCAGCCAGTTTGAATCATTTTAAAATAATTCTAGGATAACAAAAAAATTATGAAGAAACTTTCGGGATTTATTAACCTGCATTTAAAAGAAACTCAGTCAAAATTGTAAAATGATATAGACAATTCATCCATTAACCAAAAGAAGGTATGAATTAATTCAGAACAAAAACTTAATTATTTTAAATAATTTAAGTGTTAAGCTTAATTATTTCTAAATTTGAACTTTTCATATTAAAAAAAAATCATGACTTCAATCATATAGTTTTATCATCTTATGTTAAAAACTTATTTTTAACTAGTCTGATTTAATAACACTTGTTTTCAAATTGTAGTAGCATTAAATATATAATAAGTTTCATTTTAGCTATTAAAAAAAGAACCAGATATTATTATTATTATGATAATTATATCAATACAATTTCATAGCTATATTTCATACTTCATAAAATAAAAATACATTTTAGAAGGCCAAACATATCCACAAAAAGATAAAATAAAAGAAATAAAACTATTAATTTTCTATTATAAATTTACTTTATATAAGAAAAATGCAGAACCTAATGTCTTAAAAATCTTGTGATTATGGTCTTTATTGCTTATTGCAGTCATTTCCAAATTGAGGATTACAATTATAATGTATTCAAAATTCTAAATGTAGAGTGACTGATGAGAATGTTTAGAACAATACAAATTACATAAAAATGGTCTGTACAAAACAAGTAATTAATGTATCTCTGAACTCTTGTATCAACACGACTTTTTTAATTATTTCAAAATAGATTTATTTTTTAAACATTCCATTTTCCTCATGGATGCTTTTGTCTATAATCGGATATAATGATTTATTATATCTGCTTTGCATTGCTCTGTATTCATTGCAGATTTTCATTATAAAAATGTACACAAAAAGCCAAATAATACTAATTACTGTCAATATTTCAGGAGGAACCTATAAATGTTAAATAATCACGGTCAACAAGGAGTGTTCATAAATCCTTTTAAAATGATGAATGATCTACCAATAACAACAAGAAACATATTACATTGTTACAATCATAATTTTCAATCTGTACACAGGTACAAATCACATAATACTAACCACATAGCCACATACTTTTAGCCAGATACCCTATCAGTAATTGTAACCAAGCATACTATTCCAATGCCAGAACAATGTGGCAAATGGTTGATCTCTTCTAACCATTTTCACTTTATGGGAAGACCACTACTCTGATTTCCTGCAGAACTTGCTGTAAATTATTAATTTTATTTAAATATTAAAATATATATACATCATATAATGATATCAAAGAAATTAACAAGCCAAGTCTAATAACAACTAAATTAGCTTCTAATTCTTTAAATAAATGAATTAACCTTCCTAATTGTGTCATTACAAGTAAAAATATGTTTGTTTTATCAATTAAAATTTTCAAAATTTGTAATTTATATTTTTTATATTATATTGGAATTGTTTAATTATTAGCTTTTACCAACTTACAAATAAATATTTCATTTAGGAATATTACATATGCATATATGGGAGTCTACATATGTAAAGTTAGGACTCAGGGGTCCACAAGCAAAAAAAGATTGGGAACCCTTGATCTAGAATAACTTGGCTATAACTGAAAATAAGTAAATACAGTATTAATTTACAAATATTGAAAAATATTTTACTATGAATAAGCAAATTCACATACTAAATTTGCAATAAGAAGGGCTTACTGTATCTTACTTGTTTTTATATTTTACTAACTTTATTTTTTTTTTAAATTTGCATTATTTTACTTCATTTTTTTGAATTAAAAAAATTTTTTGTTACTTACCTGGGACACTAGCAATGCACAGTAAATATGAAGAACAAATTGTAAATGAATCTAGAACATCTCCAGGATTATTGGCATCAATTACAGTCACTTTACTGTTTCCATGAGTACTTGTACAAATCCAAACTAATGATGACAAACATTTTTCAATTTCTTCATGTTCTTTTCTTTCTTTGTTATGTTCCTATAAAAATAAAATATAATTGTCTTTTGTTAATGATATTGAAAACATATTTTTCCTAATAAATATTGGAATGTAGTTATCATTTTTCATTTAAGGACTAAGTTTCTATTAGAAATATAAACTATAAAACTAAACAAGCTTCTTGCTAATTACTTTAAATTGTCAGTATTTTATTAATTTTATTAATAAATTATCATTTTTATTAATAAAAAAATTATCAGAAAAGCAGAAATTCAAAATAATCAATATCTCAACTATTTCAGTTTAGACATTTCCTATTGAATAAATAATTTATGAATTCATTAAAAATAAACCAGAAGTAATGAAAATTTAACAGAATTCTGATAGTGAAAATTTCTAGATTAAAAAATTTTTAAGCCTATATAGTCTGTAAAAAAGATTTGTATATGTAAAAAAAGAGTTGTAAAATATGTCTGATATAATTTAAAAATGTAAAGCACAATTATAGTTTTAAATTATGTATGTATTTTTTGCTCTTTAAAGATTGTTAGAATCAAAGAGCTAATGATGATGATGAAATGGTAAATAATTGAGAATTTTTGTAATAAATGTTCATTTTTGTTATCAAGGAACTGTTTGCAGACTATAGTTGTAGATTTAGAAGGCCTTAAAGTAGAATCCATCTTGCTTTACTTATTGTATTGTATAATAGGTTTTACAGAAGAGGAAATGATCAATATACATTTGAATAAATAATGATGTTTAAAAACTGAAATATGCTTAGTTTTTATAAAAATAAAGAAATATTCATTTTAATTTTCCTATATATGCCTAGTATTAATCCATCCCTTCATTGAAAATAAGATAATGGAAAAAATCAAATATATTTCAAATATAAAAGTCATTTTAGTCATATTTCATTTTATATATTGCAATGTCAAGTTTCTATATAAGAAGAAAAATTTATATCAGTAACTTAAAAGAATAAAAAAATATAGTACAATGGTCTCCAAATAATAGCAGAGATGAGAATATGGTAGAGGTGACAGAAAGATTCAAAGACAATCGAGAATTTACAGATATTTTCAAAAAATTCATATAGCAAAAATAAATAAATAAAGTCATTTTCTTACTTATTTTATTACAAGTGATATAATATGATAAATATATGTATAGAAACCCAAAACATTTTCTAGATATTTTCAGCTTTATTATTGCTATTTCTTATCAATAAAAAATATGATGGCATGCAACCAAGTTTTCATCCTGAAGTGTGGTGCAGTGAAAAAAATTTGGGAATCACTGATATAGTACTTTTAAAAACAATTTTGAATTGTTCCTTAATCATTTAATATAAAATATTTTAAACTGATAAATAATATCCTTTTTATAAAATACGTTAATATAAATATTACATCATTTACTGTTAAAATTGATTATGAATCAAATGATTTTAATTTTTTGTCTATTTCAATGCTGATAAAGATAATTTGTATACTTAATTTGAATATTATAGTGGACTCATGTTTTTATGAACCTCCAATTTACGAACTATTTAGTTGGTCCAAAAAAGTCTCTAATGTTAATTAATGCCATTTCCATTTATGAACTTTTTTGGGAGTCTGTATGAGTTTGTAAAATCAAGAATCCATTGTATATTTTGGATATACAGGGTGGCCATAATTAAAGATGTTTAGAACCTGATAGCCAAGAATCTGTTGGGCCAAACTCAGCCAAATTTGGTGTACATACTTTCAAGACTATGGGAATTTGATTTTGATAAATAAAATAAATAGTTCTAAAATGCCCCATCAGAGGAAAAATGTCATTGTACATGGAGTTAATATGCAACCTCACACTCAAAAATGCTAAACTGTGCAAATTTCAGACAACTACCATCATCAGATTTACAGATATAAGTCCTGTATAGGAGTGGTGTGAGTCTGATACAACCTATTAGATGTTGATGTGATCATTATGCAATGCTCTCTTTACATGATCATGCTTTGTTCATAAAGCTTTATTACCAAAATAATGATAATGCATCTGTTGCACTTTGGTTATTCCAGACAGCAAAGGTCTCATGACTATTACCAATTTGCGAAAAATAATCTCATTTTGAAAAAACTGGATCTTTACAAATGCAACCAGGATAAGGATGCAAACTGATATCAAATGAAGAACATGTTGCAACTGCTGTAGTGGAAGTTACAGATGCTGCATACAGATATAACCGTGCTTGAGCATTATCCAGGCAATTGGATATGTCATATTCAACTGTGTGGAAAAGCTTGCATAAAGTGCTGAAGTTACATGATACCCAAATCTAACAATAGCTTTCAAACAAATGTGGAAACTTGCTTGCACTTTTCTCATTTGTTTCTAGCTTGGAGGGAAATGGAAAATGTATGGCTTTGGAACATCTTATGGAGTGATGAGGCCTACTTTTATCTCATTAACTCCATCATTAAACACAATTGTCAGATTCAGGCTACTGAGAACCCCTATGTGTTTGAGTAGATTCCTTTCCATCCACTAAAAGTCACAGTGTGGTATGGCTTTGCTGCCTCATTCATAATTAGTTTTTCCTTTTTTGAAGAATCCAAATCAACAAGGGTACTGACTTGTTCTGTCACTGTAGGAATATATCAACAAATGCTGCTCAATCTCATTATTCAACAACTCCAACAGCATAGATATCTCAACATGACTGTGTTTATGTAGGATGGAGTATCCCTCACATAGGACTGACAGTGCAGCAAGTCCCAAAATAGAATTTCATCGAAGACCAAATAATTAGTTGAGCATTCACTACAAAATGATTAGCCCATTTGCCTGATTTCACTTCATAAGACTTTTGGTTGTAGGGAGATTTAAAAAACTTGGTTTATTAAGGACACAGACAATTTAGCAACTTTAAAGAACCGAACAACACTTCACGAGACAAATATGTGGAGAGTTGCTGTATTTTGGAATGGAAAATGCAGTTCATAGAATGTAGTTTT
This sequence comes from Olivierus martensii, assembly GCA_000484575.1. Taxonomy (NCBI): domain Eukaryota; kingdom Metazoa; phylum Arthropoda; class Arachnida; order Scorpiones; family Buthidae; genus Olivierus; species Olivierus martensii. Next base: position 13,451 of record AYEL01053959.1, read on the forward strand.
TGGAAAATGTGGAAGGGCAACATACTGAATCATATTTGTAATTGAGTCAGAATAAAAACTATTGTCAATTGTGATCTTTTGTTTTCTTTATTACATCATCTTAACTCTGTACACAGTAGCATTTTCCCCTTGATGGCACATTTTGGAATTATTTATTTCCTTTATCAAAATCAATTTCTCATAGTCTGGAAAGTATAAACACTAAATCTGGCTAACAAGTAAGTTTGGCCCAACAGATTTTTAGCTATTGGGTTTTAAACACCTCCTCTTTAATTACAGCCACACTGTACTATATAAAATTGGATAAAGCTGAACATGCTCTTAAGCAAATTTTTAAATATTGACTTATGTCTAAATTAATTACAATTTTCTGATTCATAGATGCCCAACATAGATACTGATTTATATACAATAGCTAATTTTCTCACTATTTCTAATATCCTAATAATATCATCATTTTTATTTTACTGTTTCATAAATGCTTATAGGGATTTATAAACTTATTAGAGTAATAACCAGCTTTTGTTAAAGATTTTAATATTAAGAATAGAATGTTATTCAAATAACTTTCTATTACTTATACGTTACTGTAATTTGCTGATGTCTTAATAAAGCTGAAAATTCTTCAAATCTATTAAAGTATATATTTCCACTTTTGATCTGTGCTGAGTTATTAATGTTTATGTAAGAAGTGGGATGAAGTTATGCTATTTTAATATTTCATTATAATCATTTATTAGACAAAATTTTAAAAGTGTTTAGAATTAGTAATTTTAAAAACTGCTTTTACTGTATATTTCTATTTAAACAGAACTATACAAATTTATTTGGACTAAAATGTAATTTGTTTTTACTAAATTAATCTAATTAGTGGCATATGAATATTAATTTAGAGGAGATTGATTCCAATTCTAAATTTTAAAAGTCACAATTACTTTTCTAAATCTCATTACATAATTAGTATACATTCTAGTTTCATGACACAAAATTGTCAGCTAAATTCTCTCAAATCATTGTATTTTCAAACCAGGATGCAAATTAAATCTCTATATTTTTACTGTAACTTCAATTAATAATATTTTTATACATTCAACAAATTTTATAATTCTCTACTAGTGTAAATAATTCCATTTTACAACACACATACTGATAATTTAACTTTGTTCATTGCTATCTTTGCACAACTTATTCTTACTTTTATTATTGCTTATTCTGACTACTTATTAAAACTTTTTCTTTACAATTATACCCTTTCAAACTGTGTATCATGAAATGTTAAGAATTCCTGATCAACCTGGAAATTATCTAGAGCAGGGGTTCCCAATGGGGTCGGTATCAACCCCCTGGGGGTCGATGAAATTTTAAAGGGGGTCAATGATGATCGAGTATTAACATACAAAATATGATAAAAAAAAAAAACTCCAATATAAATATTTCATCTCTACACTTGAAATAATTATTTTCTTGCAAAGTAAAAAAATATGTTATAAAACTTAATTTATTAGTTGAAATTAATATGTATAGAAATAAAAGATATAGTATTGATATTTTTGCTAAAAGAATTATATAACTTTATAATTTTTATATCATCATTAATTAATGAACAATGATATCTTCAGGAATTAATAGTAATCATACTAGCATTAAAGCACAAAATAATCATTTAAAAATAATAAAATTTTTCATAACAATAAAAAACTAAATTTTATTTTCCTAATGTAAAGAATTTATCTTCACCTTCACGGGTTAAAGTAAAATTTTGTCTAAATAACCATCTTAGTACACAGTTAACATTGATAAAATTTGGACATGACATCGTGTCCAAATTTTGTAAAGAATTTATTTGTATAATGCATATTCAAATTTAAAAAAAATTATAATTTAGAAATCAATTTTTTTTATAAAATTTATAGTAATGGAAATTTTATAGTCATGTGGATTATGATTAATAAATATTTTCCCATAATTGAATATATCATATTTTAATTAATTTTAGGTATTAATCTAACATTTCATTCACTTACTAGGTGGAGATCGTCTAGTAGGACTTGAAGGTGAAGTTGATTGTTTCTTGATAGGGCTTCTGGCTCGATGATGAGGACTGTCAACACGAATAATGGAATCATATGCATTTCCTAACTGGTTGACTTTATCAATTGTTGATGCATATTCTGCATGTTCCTTAATCAAAGGCTGCAATTATAAATTTTTATCAAATGGATAATAATTTTGTAAATAATGATTTATTTGGATAATTTTAAAAATATTTGTTGAATTTAATTTTTTCATGCATAAAATTTTTAATTAAACACAGTTATCTTTGAATATAACAAAAGAATAATATACCATATTTATTATATAAGATTCACTTTATTTCCTTATAAATGTTTTTAAAAATCTTGCTGCATCTTATAAGCCAAAAGTGATAATATAGCATGTGAAAACTGTGAAGTCAGCAAGTGACAAAATGCATTTAATAGATAGTTTATATCATTAAAACAGATATTATAATGGATAGTCAATACATTTTTTCAGTAATTCCAGTTATTGTTGGAGTTACAAGTGAATTCCATTTATACATATAAGTCCTAATCAATGATTATGATGAAGTTGAGGATAAAAATGATCATGTCAGTAATGAATTTGAAGTTGAATAATAATAAAATAATAGAGTTATAATCTTATACCTTTCTTTATTAGTTTTTGGGTTTTATTCCTATTGAATTTTAAATTTCCATTATATTAACAATTAAGTTGTTTTTAAATTTACAATCGTTCCAAATTGTCTTCTAGCTGTAGCATCTTATAAGATGAAAAAACAATAATAAATTCTAGAAAATTTATGAAATGTTGTTAGAACATAACTACAAACTTAACCCCTTGCAACCTGTTTGGTAAGATAAGTAATTCTAGATGGCCCCCTGCAACTAGAATTGTAAATACTAATTATATTATATATAAATGTTTCAAATCAATTATTTTAAATACTAGGAGTTTGCACTTTGTGGCCTTCAACTGTCAACCAAGTGCTAAAACCCTGCTTCTCTGATCTGGATATAAGGCAGTTTATTTGAATGACAAAAAATCGAGATTTAGGGTATCTTCCATATACAAAGCATTTCTAAATGGATTAATTATCATATTGGAAATAAAGTTTTTATCTTTGCTAACTAACAAAAACTCTGGAAATAGCTGTCAAAAATTATGGATTAATATTGAAAAATGTTATTTAAGTAAAAATTACAAATCACTTAAGCCAATGTCAAAGTTAGGTTGACTGATAAATATGGCATAAATTACAAAGACAATTTTAATTCATCAAGGTGTTAATTTTTTAATTTAAATAATATTTTATTCTTCTTTAAATATTTTTAATAAAAAAAAAATCAATAATTTAAGATTAATAATTAAAATAAACCTAATAATAATAACTGTGTATTTGTGAGAATCCCGCAATGTGGTGGGCGTTGAGTCAATTAATTTAGAATAAGGCTGCGTAGATATGTGGCACACTGGGTCCAGGTTAAAGGAAGAAAGAGTACACAGTACACATGCAATTCCCAATATAAAGTCATATTTATTTAAAAGAGTAAAATGATTACAAAAATAGAAAAAGAAAATCAAGGAAACGAACTATATGATGCATGAGCAAGACTGAATATGCCTATCGAATCTATTGGTAGCAAACGGGTTGACATATCGCTCCTCTGGCGCTACATACCTGGGTGAGTCGGACGAGTCAGAACTGATGTCCTTTAGAGAGAAGAACTTCTCTCTCTGGTCTACATTATCTTTCAGCTGACATACCACCATGTCTTTCCTTTCCCTCTCCTTTTATTTTTCTTTGGGAAGGATATGATTCAGTTATTGACACCATCTCAATGTTGTCATTGTTGATATGTTGACAGAAAGTTCTGTGTTCTCCGTCTGATTTTGTAACATCCTTCCTCCTTGTCCAGGCGATTATCAGCCCGTTTATCTATGTTTATTTTAAAGTAACGACAAATGGGGGGTTTAAAGGAAGCTAGCTTTCGTTTCATTGATTTCAACATGTTAATAAAAATTATACAAAAGATGATAAAATTATACAAAGTTAAATGATATAATAATACAATTGACAAAATAATAATAAAAATCGGTTAATATAACTAGTTATAAAATATCTATAGTAATATAATCGAGTAACACAATCAATATAAAATATATGTGATACAAATATTAAGTAAAGCAAAATAAATGATAATTATAAAAAGAACATTAAAATACAAATGAAATTTTGCAGATCTCATATATTTTTAAAAGAATAGAACTACTATAGAATATTGTGCTATCTATCAATAAAAATATATATTTTTTTAATTTTCAATTTTTTGGGATCATTAAAATAAAAACTTTTAGGATTTTGGATTTTTTCATTTGGATGTGACCTAAATTCTAATCATGCCAAAGTTTGAAGTTTTACATCTAATAGTTAGAGTTGGAAATCAGGATTGGTGCTATCTATTGTGGTATTCTTTGACAAAATTGAAATTAGCCTCTTCCATTTATCTATCATAACACTTCATAAAAATATCCATAATTATAAAAGTTGGCTGGATGGCTGCATAGAAACTCAATCACTTACCATCTTGCAAGATCCAGATTCCACACTTCCAGTTGATTTCATTATTGATAGTGGCCAGTCTATGATGGATTCTAAAAGTGACTGCAATCAAATGTACAATATATTTAAAATGTTCTGGAATGATCAAATATTTCAAAAAATATGCATTCTATAAAAAAATGTTGTGCACAAAAGTTATTTGATTTCAAAATAGACATAAGATGGCAGTATCTGTTTATCAATGGTGCTGTTGATGGTGATCTGAAAGTTAATTCAATTTTTTTAAATGGAGAAACCCTATTTTTCATTACATATTCTAATTCTATACAAAAAAATATTTGAAACATTTTTTAAAAGATGCACTTATCACAAAGTATGAGTGACTTGAGAAATTGAGAGTACAAGGTGTATTCAAGTTCTAAGGTTTCTTAATTGTTTTCTCTAGAATGGAAGCAGATAAAAACATGACAATTATTTTAAAAGATGATGGCATTAATTAAGATTACACAATACAGATGGCAGCCACATATGGTTTATAGAAAAATCATAGTGTAGGTTGATAGTGGAAGTATTTTAGATACTAAAAGGCAATGTTCATGTTTAAAGAACAGCATGTTATTATCCATTTTCACCATTTGCATGGAATGACACCCATTGAAATTCATTGTCAGTTGAGTGAAACATGCAGTGATGGTGTCATGGACACAAAAAATGTGTGTTTGTAGGTGCAAAAGTTCAAAGAAGGCTGAATGTTATGTGGCAACAAACTGAAGGTGTCTCAGCCATGTACCAGCCAGTCCAACAACATCATTGCTTGAATGGAGTAAATGGTTATGGAAGACTGTCAATTGACAGCAGAATATATAGCCTTCCAAAGTGACATTTCCAGAGGATTTGTGCATACAATCCTGCATGACAGTAGAATAAATCTGAAAATGCAGAAAGTTTCTTCTAGATAGATTTCGCAAATGCTGACAAACAACCACAAAAACTGTATGACAACAATTTTGAACTAATTCCTCATGCTCTCTACTCATCTGACCTTGCATCTAGTAATTTTTGGCTTTTTCCAATGCTAAAAAAACTCTTTGTGGCTGAACATTTTCCAGTTGCATCAGCTATTAATCAGTGGACAAAACAGACCTTTAAATAAGCATTCACAGTGGGCATGCAATTGTGGCATCATCATTGTGAAAAATATATATGTCTAGAGAGTGACTATATTGAAATGTAATGGCAGTTTCAATATTTTTTCAGTATTTTTAGGATGAGTATTTTTTCCAAAATAAATTAGGAGACCTTAGAACTTGAATGCACCTTGTTCTAATACCACTGTCACAGAGGCAATCCTCTGTGCTGATATCCAGGCATTTTTGATTTTGGTTAAAAATATATTTAACTGAAAAAGAAAGAATTACTGTTATTAAGATGCAGGGATTTCATGATAAAATTAGATCTTATGAAACAGTTACTAATCTGTTCAATGATATATATCCTGATTGAGTTCCAATTTCAAAATCTACTGTTTAAAATTTACTGTTCAAACACTTATGATTAGAAAGAAAGGATTCAGTTAAAGTTAAATCAAAATCTGGGAGACTAAAACTGCATTCAATGAAAAAAGCTTTAGAGACTTTGCAAATTGCTATTGAATATCCACATTTTTGAAAGAAATGGCTCAGCAAACTAATAGCAAATCTACAGCTAACAGAATTATGAATAAACATAGAAAATGTATTAATTAATTTCTACAATCATTTAGTATACTGTTAAACAGTGGAAGGATTCATAACATTGAACATTCAGTAAATTAATTTCATTGATATCCTCCCTCTATATCAGAGCTGTCCAAAAGGCGGCCCACGAGGCTTTCATGATTTATGATATAAAATTATTTTTTAATGTTTTTTTCCACTTTTATTTAAAATTATTTTTTTTCCACTTTTATTTATTACTTTTTTTAAGAGATTAATTAAAAGAATCCTAAAATTGAATTATATTAACTCAACCTCGTTCTCCTGTCTATCCATTCAATGCGCCCGTTTGTTTGCGTGCATTTTCTTCTCTTATTACAATTCATGTTTCATCAAACAACCTGATGATGATCTCTATGATTTGAGATTGAAAGTACTTGTTCTACGTAACTGTATTAATTTATTTTATACCATTAAAAAATTGTTTTTGTATCATCATTTATTGCATTTCTGGTATTTATAATCTCCAAGAATTTTTCTGTATCTACTTTTTCGTTATAAATTATTATATATTATTTATTTAATCCAAAAAGCACTAGTATTGTGACAAAATCCAACCTAAGCTATTCCCCAATAAAAAATAAAAAACTCACAATAAATAAACAATTACAATTATAAAAACTATTAAAATCTTTTGATGCTCTTATAATAAATGATCTCAAAGCAATAGAAATTCTCATAATTGGCATCTCCAACAGGTAATTATCTCATAGTCTTTTAGAAGACACTCAGCAAAAAAGAATTTCTAGGTGAATAACCATTAATATATTTCCAAACAAGTTTTATGTCCATTTTGAGCAGCATATTATAAAAATTTATCCTGTTCCAATCAGTCATATTACATGTATTAGATACTTTATTATTTTACATAAAGATAGCATTTACCATCTTGCAGCATGACTGAAGCTTACTACTTAAACAGTCAAGTTTAG
>AYEL01053961.1:0-56189 GCA_000484575.1 Olivierus martensii
TGAAAAATAATTTATTTTTAAGCATATATTTATTAAAAAGTTCATTTTTAATACACTATATTGATTAAATAATAATTAAAAAAAATTAAATATATCAAAAAAAATTTCCTTCTTAAAATTAGAAAATAAAAAGTTTTAAGAACAATAGGTAGTAATCAGATTGCAGTAAACAATAAACAATGAAAAAATAATATTGACAAAAGAAAAATGTTCCAACTTGAAGAAACTATAGTTTGAAGTGGCAGCATTCAGATTAAAGATCTGTAATATTTTTTCCTATCATATTGACAATAATTTAATAAAGAATAATTTTATCAATTTTTGTTCTTTACAGAATTCTGTATTTGATCAAATTATATATGCAAACAATTATTGTTTCAAAAATGCTTAATTAATAAAATATCTTTGTTGTTCAACAATGTATTCAAGCATAAATTTAATATGTAAATTTCATCTACATAATTTTACATGCTGAACCTGAACAAAGATCAAAAACCTATTAAAATTTTTGAGGATTGTTTATGTTTAAATATATCATATTTATAGGTAAAGTTAATAAAACATATTCACAATATAATTAATAATTTTATAATAATTAAAATAAACATCACACTCATGTTCTCAAAGAAAAAAATGAAATAGAGGGGGGAAACACATTATCACTCATACAGGAATGAGATACAGCATACAGATGTGTGTGTCACACTATCTGATCAGTAGTACAATCCTATATAGTCTCATCCTTATCCTTACATATTATATTAGCTTCCTCTATAATCATTCTCCTTTTCTTAATATAAGTGTACCTCTTATTCGTACTCTCAAACTAATATATCTTCGGATATTCATCCACGTGGTCTCTACTTGACCTCCCTCTTCCATATTTATCTAACCAATATCTAGCATACAGTCATTTTGTCAATTGCTCTTCACTTATATACTCCACATAGCCAAACCATCTTAATGTTGATTTATATATTGCATTTCCCACATTCATTTTACCTCCACTTTGCTTTTGTAGTTTTGCCATTAAAAACACAGTCGTATCAAATGTTTAGCAACACTTTCAAGTATCTCATCTCCACTTCACTCAAATGTTTTTGTCTTTCATACTGTACCCAAGTTTCACTGCTGTAAATTAATGTCAGGACTGGCATACATTTGATATACAGATATCCTAGCATCTTTTAACAGTGTGACATCCTTAAGTTATCTCCCAAGTGCACCACAACTTTGAATCAGCATTTTCTCTTCTGATGATCTTGCTATTAGTCAGTGCAATTCTTTTTGTAAAACATACTTTCCAATAGGATTGCACTGCTGAGCAAATTGCTCATTAATTGATAATTGGTCGATTGATCATATCTTAAAACTAATATAATTAAAGTTTAAAACTTACTGATGATATCATCAATAAATTAATAGGAATTCTATAGAGTAGGTAATATTAACAAATATGTATTAATATCAATAATAACAGATACAGGTTGAGTATTTCCAGTCCAAAAATGCTTGGGATTGAGAATATTTTGGATTTTCAAATATTGTACATGATATATTGGAGTTGAAGAGGTAAGAAAAATTTGATATAAAAAACAAGAATATAAATGCAGCAAGCAATGTAAAGGTATTTATATATCATATTTTGAAAGAATCTTAACATTGTTACTTATAGGATTATAGCTATCAGAACTTTTTGACATTTTTTAGTGATAAAATAATACAACAGAAAATAAGTTGATACATACACTTCACACTAACAATGTTTGACAATTTACTGAATCATGATAGTACACCATGGTTAAACATGTACTATTTCATCATCATTTGCAGCATGAAATATGATCATAGTCTTATCCCAAAGGCTCTCTGAGTGAAAACAAATTTATGGAATCTGGAATATTTCAAATTTTGAAATTTCAGGTTAGGGATATTCAACCTGTATTCTATTAATTGTATTAATGCAAATAAAAAAAAAAAATGCATAGTACTTTTATTCGTTGAACTTATAATATTTAATGAATAAGCAATTTTTAAAGGATTGTATGTGGTAACAAATTAATCTATTTTCTATAATCTTATATGGGAAATATTGTCCCGCAATTCGACGCTAGTTCAACGATTGATTAGTGTCAAATTGTGAGGTACCACTGTACAATGTAGTATTACATTGTACTTGTAATGTTTATTCCATATTGCAGTAATAATATGATAAAACTCAGTTTAGCTACTGGCATCTTGAAAAGAGAGAATTCTAGAATGAATATATATGCATTAGTAGCAGCAAATCTTCCAATCTTTTCCTTCTTGTAGTTAACTATTAGAAAGAGAAGGTGGGAAGCTTCTCTCATTCTTTGGCTGCATTACAATTGATTTTAGTGTGTACCATTTGCTACTTTGAGTTCATACATATAAAAGGTTGGAAATTGTTATATTAGATTAGATTAACATTCATTTTACGAACCATGTTCTTTTGACAATAAATTCATTAGAAAATTTTATTAGGATTTTAGAATTATTCATTAGAAATTTAACAGAGTTTATTTTGTATTATATTTTTTGTATTTATAGCAACAATCTCAAATTCATTCTTTTCAAAAGGCCACCTTAGATATCTTCAGTTGTTTGGAAGACTGCATTAAACATCTTTGCTTAGTAGACAGTCACGTTTAAAATTAATACATTATTCTTAAAGTAGAAAAAACAACTTGCTTATAATATACCACTTAACATATGAGTTCAGAATCCATACAGCACTACGAGCAAGTACAAAATCGTTTTATTACGGTATTTGATTTTGTACTTGATTTTTTATTTATATATTATATATTATAATATATTATAAATATAGAGGAAAGTAACCAAATATGGAATACCGTTTTGTTTTTTACGCATAAAATAAAATTTTCACGAAACGTTGTACTGACGAGGGATCAGTGACGGGTCCGAAAACGTTTCACTGTAATAAAACGATTTTGTACTTGCTCGTAGTGCTGTATGGATTCTGAACTCATATGTTAAGTAATACATTATTTTTATATGAGATAAATAACCTGAAAAATGGATTATTTTAACAATTTATATATTAATTTTCTTAATGATATGCCACAATTCATGTTCAAAATTATAAAACCATTTTGTAACTGATAGAATTTTTTTAATATAAAATTTTCACTTTTATAAATATATTATGCTTACTGAATTTCAATATAATTTTATTAAAGAAGTTTAAACTTTTGTAATTTTGAAATATTTCATGAAAAACGGTTGTGATTATTTTTCTGAATGTCCTCTATATAATGTTCTTCAAATATATTAAATTTGATGCTGACACAAAAAGTGTATCATTGGCCACAAGTATGAAACTGCTGATCTGTAATGACTTATATTAGAACTATGTTATCATCACAATGTGTATAATGAATTTAGTCTCATTACTCTTTGTCACACTATGTTTATTAATGTGAAACATATTTTAAAAATGATATTTTACAGCTGATTTAATCAATATATTGTTTAATAATAATTTACAATTACTTTTAGATACAAAGCTCTTCTATACATTATTAATTGTGTCACATTTAATATACTTACATAAATACAAGTAATTTTCTTGTTTTTAGATCATAATAACTAATTTATAAATTATTAAATTGAAAATGATAAAATTATTTATATTTATATAAAAGTATTTTTTAAACAGTTTTGAATGAAGAATTAATAAAATGCTTTATGAAATTTTATATCTTAATGATTTTCTTATAACAGGGTCATCCTTTTCTTACTACAACTCATGATACTAATATGGAAGAGATATCTAATGTTTTGCAGTATAAATGGAAGATAAAAAATCCAAGAATAGTTCTTGTAATGATTTCAAATGTAACCTCTCATCATGATTGGAAAAACAGTAGGCAACTTGAAAATTTTCAAAAAGGATTGATTAAGGTTTGTTATTAAAAATTAAATACTTAATTTTAAAATAAACTTTGAAAAATAATATAATGTAGTTAGTATATGGTGTAATTCCACAAAAATTTATTTGGAAAGAATTGATGAAAAAATTTATAAATGCTTTTTTTTTTATCATTAAATATGAAAATTCTCATCACTTTGCGGTGGGGCATAATTAGAGATTCATCCATTATTTGGATGAATCTCTTCCATATCCAAGTTTAGTTTCATCCATTATTTGGATGAAACTAAACTTGGTACAAACTTATGTATTGCTTATATTAGTTTTTTAGAGATAATCTTCTCAAATTAATATGATAACCTTATTATTATAAATATATGGATTCTATTTTTTTCTATACAGTATTAATATAGTTTTAATGTATTATTTATCTGAAAACAATTGTAACTATTAATATTAATCATATATTTTTTGTATTCTTTATTTTATTTTTAAAATCCTAATAATAAATACTATATGAATTAATTTCAGTTTTAATATGATCTTCTAAAGTTTGTTTATTTTAATTGATAATTGTTTATATATTTCATCAAAAATGTTATAAGTTCAATAAAACTTTTATATCTTGAAATAATTTAGTTATTTTTGTTTAATTATTTTTGAAATGTGTTATTTTAAACAGTTTTGTAATAAAAAGTACAGTGGTACCTCGATATACGTTCTTAATCCGTTCCAGATCCTATATTACTTATACCAAACAATTTTTTCCCATAAGAAATAAAGAGAAAATGATTAACCCGTTCCCATGAAAAAACCTATTGTTATTGGCATATTATACATTGATGGGATTATACAAAATAATTTAAACACTGCTTAATATTAAAATATGAAAGCAATTATAGTAGATGAAATAAATGAAAGTATAACCTTGCTACTTTGCTGAGAAGAGTCGAGTGCCTACTAAAATGGTCTGAGAAGGAAAGAGGAGATGTTATTGTTTGGAAGGAGAGTCCACTTCCAATAAAACTTTAGAAATGTGAAATTCTAGTGATTTTTCTCTTTCTATTTTCTGTCTTTTTCCTATTTGGACTTTATTGAGGCTTACCAGGTTTGACTTTTACTAAAAATCTACCCAAAGAACTTAGCTTCTGCCTTCTCCTCAGAAATATGACATTGTCTGGTCATTACAGACAATGCTATTACGACTTGTTATAATTTTATGTAAGGAATGTGTTTTTTTAAGAGAACACAAAACAGACTCAAACAAGTTCTAGCACGCGAGTCGGTTGTATTCCAAAGGTCGTATACCAAGCAACATTTTTTATATCCAACAGGACGTATACCAACCAAGTTGGACATATACCGAGATACCGCTGTAATTATCGTTATAAATAAAGAATGATTATGTTATAAAATTAGTATAAATCTTTCCCTTTGTCTAACTTTTTATCGATTTGAACGTATTTTTCCATAACACTTTTTTTGGCCCACCAAATATTTTGGAATTTACAATTTGGCCTATCTAGGCAAAACTTTGGGAACCCCTGAATTAAAGCTATAATATTTGGATATATGTATATATATATATATTATTTATATATTTTTTAAACTTTTTTGCTGCTCACTATTTTTTAAAATTATACCTAATTAATATACAATGTATTAAAAATGTAAAATCTTGCTTAATTTTTCTCAAAATCTTTTGAAATTTTCAATATTATTGCATTTTTTCTAATAATATAAGCATTTTATTCAAATTTTATTTTTTCACAACTTTTTGTTATGTTTATGAGATCAACTAAAACATGAATTTTTTATATGAAATTTTATCCATCTAATAAAATAATTGATATTTTTAGATAGCAATATGTCCTCTGAACAAGATGAACTATGAATGAAAAAATTTGGCTAAAACTTTCAGAAATCATTTATAAAAATCATGAATTATGTGACCTCTGTTGAACAAAGTTACGTTATATAATTAATAAAAGAAATTAAATGAATTCATTTGAAATAATGTCATTTTTTTAATATTTTATAATTAACTTGTTCTTATTTCATTTACAAAATTTTTAGCAGTACTTTTTATAAATATTTTTATTTATATCAAAAAAAGATATTGCTCATAAGATACATCCTGTGTAGCCATGGCTATCATGTCACATATCTGTTTACTTGAAGTGTTTCATTCTTATAGATATTTAACTATTTAAAACCATTTCTTAACTTTTAAGAATTAAATACAGTAGAAATCATTTAACATAAAAAGATATGTTTATGCAGTAACATGAAGAGTACAACTCAAGTATATGCTTTTTATATTGGCATTGAGCTCATCCATTCTATGAACAAGCCTCGTCCAACTTATGTCCAACAATATTTTTTCGGGACTCATCCAGTTATCATTTAATCCATACTCAGATGCATGCTTTTAAAAGTATAAAGTTTCAGTTTTCAGTATAGTTTGTTTTGGTGTTTTAATTTTTGATTGCATTTTGTAAAAAAAGATGAAAAATTGATTGATTTAGTGAAAAAAATTGCAGTTTTGTATGACTTATCATATCGGTTGCTTGGTCCTAGTCTTCCCATATGATAGTATAAATGGAAAAGTTATTTTCTTGGGTTCAGGATATACTCATGACATGCTCGTCACACTAATGTATAAATAAACCTTAATCTCTTTACTGTTATTGACATGTCTAAACATCAAAGTGAAACAAAAAAACAATAAAAATAGAGTTAAAAAATTTAATTCTGATTTCATTAATCCAGAATTTGCAATCAGTTTTTTGTGTGTTTATTGAAAATATACCCTTCTGATAGTTGTTCTTAAATTTTTTTAATTATTGAAATATTTTTTTAAATTATGTTTAAACAAATCCTGTTTATATTTGAACAATTCAATAGAATTTAGATTTTTTTTAGCTTATTTTGTTAATTTTATAATCTAATCTGTCAAAGTTATTCTGATTTTCATCCTTCAAGAAATATTCTCAGCAAGATCATTTATATTTTTATACTTGTAATGAGCATGATTTTTAACTTTATGTTTATTAGAAATGCTTTATAAGATGTTACATATACAAGATATAAATTGAAAAATATTTTTTAATATTAATTTATTTTTGTTCTTTTCAGGCTGCTAACGCAACAGATATGTGGATAATAACTCATGGAATTAATGTTGGAATTACAAAAGTAATTGGTGATGCACTTCACCAAGAACAATTAAGGCGGAAAGGCTTGAAATGTCATAAACATCCTAATCAGAATAGAATTAAATTTTTACCATTGAATTTAATTGGTATTATAAGAGAAGATTTTTTAATATATGGAGATTTATTTGATGGAAGAGTATGTATATATTATGATTAATTAAATAGAAAAGTATACAATAAATTAATTTATTGATTTTAGGCTGTTTTTTATTTACATCACCATTGACTTTTGATTAGTTATATTGGGCATAAGGGAAAGTTCTGTTGTTTTTTTTAAGAAATCAAGATTACTTTTTTCACTTTTTATTTAAAATTTAATCCAAAATATAATTTCCTTCATTAGTTAAAACTGTTTGCCAGCATTCTGGAAGCTTATCCAATCCCCTGGAGAAGTCCTCACTTTTGGAGGCAAAATAGTCCTACACTGCCATGTGGACACCCTCAAAATTTGTGTACTCATTTCCATCAAGGAAGTTTTGCTGCAATCTGAATAAGTGGTAGTCCGATGGTGCAATATCGGGAGAATATGGGGATGGGGTAAAATTTCCCATCCAAATGCTGCAAGTTTTTGTGTGGTTTTCCTTGTCACATGCAGTCTAACATTGTTCTGATGAAACATTATACCCTTTCTGTTGACCAAAAATGGATGAAATTGAATTTCTCTCTTCAAAATATCAAGTTTCGTACAATAAAGATCAGCATTTACTGTTTTATTTTTCTTTCAGCAACTCATAGTGTACACCTTGTAGTCCCACCAACAACACAGAATAACCTTCTTCTGATGCACACCTGCTTTTGACGTAGACAGCAGAGTTTCCCCACTGTAAGCATAGGATCTTTTTCTTACCACGTTTTTGTAAACTATCCACTTTTCATCTCCAGTTACCAAGTGGTCCAAAAATGGCTCCCTTTTGTAATGAGCAAGATTAGAAGAACATATGGAAATTCTATCCATTAAATTTTTCTTGCTTAATTTCTGCAGCACCCAAACAGAGTTTTGACACAAAACCAAGACTTTTAATGTGACCAAAAGCAGTTGTCTTATGAATTCTAAGCTTGAAGGCTACATCTATGGAAGTTAATGTGGGATTTGTCCTGATCATACTGTAGAGCAGGGGTGGCCAACAGGTCGATCGCGGGACAATTTGTAGTCGATCTTCGTAAGTTATTGAACGACTCTCTTACTGCATAGTGTTTTCTCTAGACAACTAAAGCCAAAATTTCGCTTTATTGCTGAGTATGGCCCTAAACAGAATAGCCGGTAGCGGCAGAGCATTTAGATAAAATTCTAAATTTGCTGACGATGCCAACATGGCGCCTATGAATTGAGAGTTGTGAGAACTGAAATGAAGTGTTGTGTTTAGATTTATGAGTAAAGTAAAAGAAAAAACCGTTGCCACTGCTGGATATCTCTTTTTGGGATATGTGGTTTTGGGCTCCTATCTCTACTCTCACCATTCAAACAAAGAATTTCGAAGGTAGATCGTGAACTCATTTTTTAACATATAAAGTCGATCTTAATGACAAACAAGTTGGCCATCCCTGCTGTAGAGCACTTCGTCATCGATATCTGATGGCCTTCCTGATCTGGGTTAATCTTTCAAAGAAAATCTGAACAAAATTTTGTAAACCATCTTTGGCATGTCTGAGCTGTTACTGCGGCCTCTCCAAACACTTCACAAGATTTTTGCTGCCTCCACCACATTATTTTCTTTTTGGAACTTATACAGTATACAATGTCTTAAATAGACTTTTTCTTCACTCATGTTAACAGTTCTAAAAGTTTAAGGAAACTGAATAATATTCGAAAAAATATCCATAAATCATCCACCATATGCAAATTCCTCCTCAAGCCGGTTTTAGTCCCGTCAGAATTCTTACTAAGGACCAAAAATGCATAGAAATGCACGTGTTAAAAAACAACAGAACTTTTCCTTACACCCAATACTTATGATCATCATATAATCAATAATTTCTATGATTCGTTAATTCAAATTGTGTGTACATGCCCATGGCAATGATCCATTTTCTCACTTTGGTCAACATCCATTTTGCATCTAATTCCTTTAGTTTTCTATTCCTTAAATTTATCACAATACTTTATTGTATCATAATAGCTTATATTTACTACCTATAACTAATATTTATTTCTAACTTATAATATATTTAGTTTGAACTCTCAAGTTGTAACTCAATACTATTGAGGATTATCTAATACTTTTTTTCAGGATTAGGAGTATTTGTACTTGTCCTATTTTAAATTACTTAGAAAACTTTAACAGCTTTATAAAACTTATATTATTTTATTTGAAAGATCTTACAAAATAATTAATTATATTTACATAAAATAAGGAACATAAATTACTATCTGCTTTTATAACTTTTAACATAGGAATAAACATCATCAAGCTCAGTAGTAGAAAAAACATTTAATAGCATAAAAATAAATGTAAAGAGAAAAGAAATACTTTCAGTTACAAAAGAGCAATTTTTAATTTTGAAAGCAGAATAAAATAAAATGCTATGCTTCATATGACATTCTAAAAGTTCTAAATTTTCAAAATTAAAAATAAAATACAAAAA
This sequence comes from Olivierus martensii, assembly GCA_000484575.1. Lineage (NCBI taxonomy): Eukaryota > Metazoa > Arthropoda > Arachnida > Scorpiones > Buthidae > Olivierus > Olivierus martensii. The sequence continues at coordinate 9,718 of AYEL01053961.1, forward strand.
CATTATGCTGTCATTGGAAATAATAAGGATAAAAACCAAATACGACTTGCATTTATTTTGCTTAAAAGTATATTTACTGTTGATCTCTATCTTATAATGAATATATTATATTAGTTTTAAATTGAATAATGAAAACACTATTATAGTCTGTATATTTAGTGCTTTCTCTTTGTTTTCAACCAGTGAGGAGTGAATACTGATCAAATAGTATTGTTGATGACAGAAAGATTACAATCAGTTTTGTTTTCTTGATTTGGTTTAATTTAGCTTATAATAGTAATTAGAGTTTAGGACATAGAAATTCAATTCATTAACAAGGAAATTATTTATAATGTTCATCAATATTTTAAAAACAAGAAAATTAACAAAGGACCTATATAATAATAATAATAATAAAACACACTCCATGCCAAATAGACAACACTGCACACATACATGAAAAGAAAACATCCTGGTGTAAAAATAAGAAGTTTATTTTAAATTATGCCATTTGCATTTTTTTCTTATTTGCTATTCAAGCAGATAAATTCAACTTAGAAATCTGAAAATAATAACAATATTCTTGACAATGAATAGTTTGCTTGTTTTTGTCTTTTACTTTCTGCACTATTTATTAATGATATTATGTCATATGTAAAAATGACATCAGAAAGTATTACTGTATAATTTTTCAAATATTTTTCAATATTTTCAAAGAAAATGTCATTTTTTGATTAGTTCTAATATAAAATTATGATAGTAGATTTCTTAATTTTGCATAATTTTCTTATTAAATCATTTCAAAATTAATAATTATGAAATATATATTAAATATATATCCTCTCTAATGAAAAGGAAAAATTAATAAATCACAGAAAAAATTACATTAAAGTGAGATTATACTCACAAATTATAGGATACAAATACAGATATTAAACATATATAACATCATTATTATTATTCATTCCTTGCTGTATATTCACTTGAAAAAAGATTATTTATATATATATATATATTAATGGATAGTAATAGAAGTTTTATACAACATATGAAAGTATGAAAAGTTTTCTTCTTGAACATAAGATTTAGGAATATTATATGGTTGTCTACTATTTCTATTCTATAAAGTATTTTATAGGATTTTTCACTTAGCTCTCTGGATAGTCATAATTGTTGATTATTAATATTGAAAAGTCTCAAGAATGGGGTGCTGCAGTGATATATATATATATATTGTTGCTATTTTGTTATAATTACTGCCATATGTGCCATAATGTTGTGTGTACATATTTTGTATTTTATTGTTATGTAAAAATTAACAAGAATTTATTAAAATTTAAATTAGATTGTTTGAAATAACATTGTAGAATTTTGAACTTAAACTGATTCTTGAAAAAAATATTTTCAAGAAGTTTTGCCATTCAGAAATAAGAGATTTTTTATCAAGAACATAATTTACTAATGTATGTATTTTTACTAAATACAAATTTTAAAACCATTTGAATTCTGAGTATAGAATGATCCATTTTCTTGCATATTAATATTATAAATTAAGAAAAAGTTTATTTGATTTTCTTTAAGTCTTATTTTCTCATATTTGTTTAAACCAAAGCATATAAACAGTTAAAATTATCTTAAGATAACTCTCTTAAACCAAAAATTATTTAATCATAAGTAAAAACAATACTACATTATATTATAAAATTAATGAATATCAAAATTATTAAAACTGATATTTTTAATTGAAATAATTGATATCAATTTGCGACATATAAGTAATGAGCATATTTGATTTTTATATCATCAATATATTCATTAGATATTGAGTGAAATGACGTTTATAAAAATTGGTTTACAGAAATTACAAAATATAAAACATTATTAATGATTGATATTAATAATAATTATTATTCCAATTGGTAAAAACTGTTAACCAAAAATATTATGCATTGGTTTGAACTATGCTAACTTTGTATAGTTATTTTTATAAAGTGCTATCCTTACAAATCTTTTTTCAAAGACCAAAATATATGTATTGTATATGAAAATTTAAATCTCTTTCATTTTTATAAATTTATATTAAGAATTATCTTTATTATCAGAGAATTTTTTCTTTTGTAATTTCAATTTATGCAGTATTTAATGTGTTGTTTAGATTTGACTTTTTATTTTTTCCAATTAGCTTATAAGTTATTTTTGTGAACAGATTTATTTAATAGTATATAATATAAAAATTCTCATAAATTATTTTAATCTAATAGCAATTTATATTGAAATTTTTTAAACTTAAAAATAATTTGAAAGTATTACATTCAGATGTTCAAAACACAAATCTATAAAACTATTATTTTACTGTATAAAACAGTATGGAACTCTATATATCACAAGAGGATTATCTCCTGGAGTAAAGAATTTTAAACTGTTTTATATTAATGCTATGCAATTTTGAATAATTGGAAAGATTATAAAATATTATCTGTAAAAAGTAAGCTAAATTTTGATTATATAAATTTTGTTTAAAATATTTATTATTTTTTGATACATAAATTTGTATCAAAAAAGTAATAAATATTTTTAACAAAATTTTTATAATCAGAATTGATTTCAGCATTTCATGTTTATATTAATAAAAGATTATATTGTACTAGTTAAAAAATAATTCTTATTACTGATATGATAAATACAATTATTATATTTTTGTTTATGCTATAACAATAAAATTGAAAAAATATATATTTTTTAATAATCTAAAATTCTATATAACAGTCTTAAATGACAGGTTATCAGAATAGTAATAGTGTATGATATTAATCTCAAAATTTATTTTTATTGGCTAACTGAAAATTATATAATTTTTATTATTATTATTATTATTATTAAAATTCATGTTTAAAAATATAAATTTCAAAAGATTATATATAAATTTCTTTCATGCAGTATGAATAAATAAATTTTTTTATAAACAAAATCAGTATTAATTAATTTATTATAAATCTTTGAGTTTTATTTATTATAGGAATTCCAATTTTTTTTCTATTCAAATTCATATATTTTTCAGAAATACTAAGTTTTTCTGTTATTGATCATTAGAGAAATTAGATGTGATCTTTGTCATTTTTATTTTATCTCTTGATATTGATTTACTTGGATAATAATAATTTCAAACTGTCAAGTGCCTTGTCCAAATTGTTAATTAGTAAATTTTACTTATTGAAAAATGTAATTATTAAAAAAAATAAATATTGTATGTAGTCATTAGTATCTTAAAATGAAAAATAATTATGAATATTTGAAATATGGTAAAGATCTAAACAATTGAGACTTTGTTTGGATCTATTTTAATCTAGATATAGATTTTATAGCTGTAAAAAATTATATCTTTTTAACAATTTGTTCTGACGTAAACTATAACTTTATATAAATCTTCATTTGATAAATTTTAAGTGTTTATGAATAGATTATTTGCTTGTTACTATAAGTCACATTGTTGTAAATTATTTTTAGGATATTAGAACAAGCCAAATTGTTAAAAACGTTAATATATTTCTTTAAATATGTAGTGCAATTACTTATAAAAGTGATTATGTATAACTAATAAGAATCTCTGATATGAGTACAAATGTTACGTTTTGAGCACTTGTGTATAAAATATGTCGATTAATTTTATAATAATGTACTATATTAAGATGTCACTGTGTTATATTTGTATATTTGATGCTAGAAGCTATCATTATCATTATAATTATGGAAGGAATAAGAGTCAATATAAATATTCAAATTATGTTCTGTAATAAAGTACTATTTAAAAATATATAATTTGTGATGCAGTGATTTTATATATTTATGTTATAGCATAGTTGTCCATCACAATTAATTCACTTTATAAAAAAATAATAAAGATGAAAAAATACTTTTCAATTATTTATAATCTAATTATTTTAAATTGTTAATCCAAATTAGACAATAATAAAGTATGTAGATAAAATATTTTACATTTATTTTGCTTATAAATACACAGACAAATTATATTTTGAATATGAAAATACAGTATAGCATTTATGATTGTAAAATAATGTAATCCAATAAGTTTAGGAATAACTGGTCTTTATCTAGTTACATTACAAAATGTATCTTTGTATTACAATGCTAATGCAGATCCTCAACTTGCATTAGTATCATATCAGCTCATTGTTGATTCTAATACATGCCTACAAAGGGTATTGCTTTACTCCATCAAAAAGTACTAGAGATATGAAACACAGATTAATCATAGCCATCATATTGAAGGGCTGCAGGACCCTAGATTCACTCTTTAGAACTAATAATGGATGATCATTCACATTTACAATAATGCAAGTGATAACTCATTATGCTCGAATACATGCCTACAAAGGGCATTGCTTTACTCCATCAAAAAGTACTAGAGATATGAAACACAGATTAACCATAGCCATCATATTGAAAGGCTGCAGGACCCTAGATTCACTCTTTGGAACTAATAATGGATGATCATTCACATTTACAATAATGCAAGTGATAACTCATTATGCTTGAAAGTCCACTAATCACTGGTCAACATAATTATATCCATAATGAACAGTCTGTGTTTTATTTTTGTTTCTTTCTACATGGATTTATCTGGTATAAAATATATCCAGCATCGTAACAATGATTTTATTAAGCGGTAATGAAATATCCTCGATGACAATATCTCCGCCGCTTAGTAACTTCCGATTGAAAGCGGTGTAACAGTATAGATAAATCAGAATGGGTCACATTTTGAAAAACGTAGGAATTGCTTCGATTCACAGAAAAACCTATAAAAAAATATGTAGTGTAGCTTAGGAGCAGGGATACTGAGTTCTTCACAAAACAGATGAATTTAACTCTAAAAGACCTGCCGGTGGCAGAACTATAATGCGCCGGACCCCGCAACGCGGGGGATCCAAATCCTGTCTGAACTTTATCCTTTTTTAAATTAGCAATATAATACAATAAAAATTAAATGCATAATGAAAAGAGAAACATTCATTGTATCAGAGCAATGCAGAGGTAAGAGCAGTAGCCAGAAATAAGGGAATAGATGTCATTAGATTTTTTGCAAATTTAAAATCCAGGAGAGAAAATTTAAAATTTTTCCTCCTGGATTTTAAATTTACAAAATCTCTAATCACATATTTCATTTCCCGATTTATACAGTAATATCCCGACTTCCGTAAATTCGGAGATACGAAACTCCCTGCCTCTTCGCCCACTTGTTTCACAGTACAGTGGTACCTTGGTTAACGACGGTAATCCGTTCCAGAATTACCATCGTTACATCCAAGGCGCGATTCCCCATAGGATTTAATTGAAAATTGATTAATTCGTTCTGTTTCCTACCCTCAACCATAGTAAGTATTAAAAATGCAGATAAAATTCATTTAAAAAGTCTTAGAAATATGGAAAGTATCATTTATTATATTTGTTACAAAAAATTAACATTAATAAAATGAATTGTTCATGAAAACAGTTTTTTGAAAAAATTAACATTAATGAAATGAATTGTTCACAAAAACAGTTTTTAAAGAAATCTTCACCAGAAGGACAATTGGGCTCACTTTGGAGTTTTTTGACAAATTTGCTATAAAATTTAACATTAATAAAATGAATTGTTCGTGGAAACAGTTTTTAATTATCAAGTCTTTACCAGGACAGTTGGGCTCACTTCGGAGTTTTTTGACAAACGAACCTGTAAACACTGATCAGAAAGACAATTTGGCTCACTTCGGAGTTTTTTGACAAATGAACCCGTAAACACTGATTAGCAGCGTTATAGATTTAACGACTATTATACAGTTAAAATTTGATTTTGCCTTTTGATGGCGAACGAACAGTGAGTGACACGCACTCGCCGATTTATTGTTTATATGAACTAGAATCTCGGACAGACGTTTTTTTTCTTCTAAAGAAATCCGAAACTGCGACGTCACATCACTTGCAGGTATCATGTAATACAGTGAAACCCCGATTTTGAAACTTTTCGGGGACCGGCCCAAAAAGTCGAACGGGGGACCAAAATCCTGTCTGAACTTTATCCTTTTTTAAATTAGCAATATAATACAATAAAAATTAAATGCATAATGAAAAGAGAAACATTCATTGTATCAGAGCAATGCAGAGGTAAGAGCAGTAGCCAGAAATAAGGGAATAGATGTCATTAGATTTTTTGCAAATTTAAAATCCAGGAGAGAAAATTTAAAATTTTTCCTCCTGGATTTTAAATTTACAAAATCTCTAATCACATATTTCCCCGATTTATACAGTAATACCCCGACTTCCGTAAATTCGGAGATACGAAACTCCCTGCCTCTTCGCCCACTTGTTTCACAGTACAGTGGTACCTTGGTTAACGACGGTAATCCGTTCCAGAATTACCATCGTTACATCCAAGGCGCGATTCCCCATAGGATTTAATTGAAAATTGATTAATTCGTTCCGGTTCCTACCCTCAACCATAGTAAGTATTAAAAATGCAGATAAAATTCATTTAAAAAGTCTTAGAAATATGGAAAGTATCATTTATTATATTTGTTACAAAAAATTAACATTAATAAAATGAATTGTTCATGAAAACAGTTTTTAATTATCAATCTTCACCAGGAGGACAATTGAGCTCATTTCGGAGTTTTTTGACAAACGAACCCGTAATTGTTAGTGACGTAAATGATACAAGAAACTATGATTATATTGATGTATTGAAGCACGCTACATATTTGTATAAATTGGGCGGCATTGAAGAAGATTGAACTTCGCCCCACTGCGCATGCGGTTAGAAGTCAACCCTATTCGTGAAATAGTTTAGATCGTGCGAACTCAGTGGGACCCAATCTGACGTCAGTTAGAATAAAGAACCACAAAAGTGAGGAAACCGGGTAATATCGAACCGACATAGTGCGAACTATGAGAGAACCGACGAATATCGAAACACAGCCTAAGAATAGGGATGAAGTATACGAATGAGATGGGTTGATTACAGCGCTCTGAACTGAAAAGACTAATCGCTGCTCACTATTTCAATCCAGGCAGACTCTATTATAGTTACAAATAGAGTAAATAAATAACACGCTCTAATTACCATTTTTAAAATTTTGAATATTGGTAATTTGAGTATATTTACAGATTTTTAAAATTCTAATATCCTAATATAAATACACCGTATTTGTTTGCCACCATATATTATATATAAACTATATATATAGTTTTTTTATATATCCCCATTGAGGATAAGAATGAAATTCTATTTGTATAAACTTGATTTTTTTGAAGTTTAAATGATTTCATATCGAGAATGGCAGCGATGTTTTATGAATTATAATAACTAGTTTTATTAATATACTGTATATATATATATTCGAAAAGACAATTATTTGGATAAATCTGAAGCAAATGCATATTTAAATGTTATTTTGAACTAGTCATATACCGTATAATGATATAATTAATAAAGTATTTCATAAGAAATTATTTTTTAAAATGAAATTTTGTAGAAACTAAGATTAGCAATTATATCTTTACAAATCAAATCCAATTGCTTCCCGACTGAACCGATAATCTCATTGATTTGTAAGTATTGCAAGGAAGCCAAGCATCTTCCGCTTAGGTGAACATGTTTTTGGAACGAACTGTATACACAGTATTTTAGAAAATAAACTCCTTTTATCCGTCAACCATTATCGATAGGCGACTTCCGGTTTTCCCGACGACTTTTTTGGCTACGGCCCTCAGCCCGGACTCTTTCTTCCCGGCGCCGCGGCCGGCTACACTCCCACCCGTCACCAAATTTCACGATAAAAGGTCGAATCGAAAAACAGCGGGAAAACACCACCACCACCTTCGGTGCCGGAGCTAGTTAGTGCGGGGCCCGATGGGAATACTTTTGGCGGAAACCTCAAAATATGGCTTATACGTATAAATAAAATAAGTAACATTTAAAAAATAAAGACCTAGTTTTGTCGGCTGGACTGGCTAGGTGGAAACCCTTCGGCTTTCCACTTCGAAGCACCCGGGTGTAAATAAAATAAGTAACATTTATAAACAAAGACCTATTTTTGTCGGCTGGACTGGCTAGGTGGAAACCCTTCGGCTTTCCACTTCGAAGCACCCGGGTTCGAATCTCCAGTCCCGCTTCCGGAAAACATTTATCACCACGGCCGAGTCGGCCCCTCCTTTCCATTCCCGTGGTCCAGCGTGTCCGGCCGATCCCTCGGCCGGGACGGACGGCGTACGTAAGGACTTCTTCCGCCCCGTCAATTATTATTCTTATAGAAAGAAAACTGGCCTGGTCGGATGACAGAAAAAGAAAAGAAGGGTTAATTATTCGGATAAATTTCACCTGGAGGCGAAAATTTGATCAATTTTATTTTTCGTGGGAAATAGCCATCCCCTGGCTTAATTAGCGTATATTAGGTTTCGATATAACCTATCGATTAGAACCCGCTCCACAGAGACGCGATTAGGATTAATTAATTTATAACTACCCCGTCCCCAGCCGAACTCCGAATATCGAGATAGGGCTCGAGGTAAAAAAGTAATCGGGTGCGCGGACGTTTTCGGTAATGGTAATCTTCCGTAATTTTATTACATCGTACCGTCTATACGTTCCCCGAATATCGAAAAACGATACGTATATTTTAAAATATTTTTCTTCGTACAATATTTAATTACATAAACTTTGACCCACACGGGACCCCTTGAATCGCGGGGTCCGATGGGCGCCATCGGGTTAAATCCGGCACCGATCACCTGGGCCGAAAGCCGTTCTTCACATTTCCACGGGAAAGACTGCCCGGATCCGACAGCCGCGGGACCGGACCGACCCGACTTCGGTCCACTATTTCTTCGCGGACCCAGATATATAAATATTTGGTCGGTAGATGGCGGGAGGCGGGAAACCGGCTCGCTTTGGCTGGAAAATCGACGCGTGGCGGTCTGGAGAAGTTCCGTGTTTTCCGACCGGGCCGCCCGCGTGGTGGGGGAAAAATCCTCCCGAAACAGACGGGCGGCGCACCAGCCACTATTTATTTAAACGGGATGTAGCGGCTTCCCAGCTGGCCCACCACCCGCCCGGGCCCGTCACCGGAATAAAACCGGTCGGTGCGGACTAAAAATGCCGGTAGAATTTAACGCCACGGTAAAAATATGCCGGTCGGTCAGGTAGATAGAGAAGTAAAGAGCCGAATAGAATCCCCCGTCGGTCTTTCCACGTAAATAAAAACCCCACCGGAGGTTAACAACGGCGGCCCTTATTTAACCCATTCCACGGTTCCGGTCGATCCCTTCGGAACCGTAGAAACCGGTCTTTCTCGGAAGGAGATCACCGCCGGGCCGGGACTCCTCCCTGTAGGCTGGCTAGTCCGCCGGTGGGTAAAGGTTCGGGCGCATCGGTGTACTCCCCATCCGACCCGAGCGGAAACGGCGTACGGTAGAAAGTGGCGACATCTAGGGAAAAGTATTTTTAACAATATCGGCCCAGCCGAAACGAACCGCGGTGGACGCCACCCCGACCGTCTCAGAAAGGGGGAGGGGATGGTGATCCCCACCACCCTTCCGCCTTTCCCGGGCCCGCTCCACGCCGATCGACCGGAGATAAACCCCACTAATATATTTACAGTGGCCGGTACCTCCGCCCCGAGCGGAGATAGTTCACCAGGAATGGGGACCGGGGGTCGGGCTAATCCCGGCCTATTCCCGTCCGAATAATCGTCCGTTACGTTTGGAAGACGGCCTCCCGCTTCTTTCACCGGTCTGGGGCCCGTCCACGGCTCTACCGACCAGACGTCGGCGGAAGCCGATTCCCGCACCATCGACACAAGGGAATATGTTTTCGACTATGTCTCCTACTTGGTGGAAAGGTGAACTCCGGCCCCCACTTCCGAGTGGACACACATCTATATCCGCCGTACCGTCCTTCGCCGATACAGTCGGGACAGGTCTGGCCTGATAAACCTTTTCTATCCTTCGCGCTTTTTAACAGTCGGTGGTCACGGGCTTCTGACCTACCCGAGGCGGTCGGATCCACCGTCCCCCACTCCGACGGTGGGCGCTTCGGTCCACCGTATCGAATCGGGTCGAAAGAATTTTGGACGGGACCACCGGCCCGCTCGACAGCCGGAACACAAATTTTCTGTTAATCACACTCTTCTTTCCGACCGTCTCGTTTCGGGGCCCCGGCCCGCCGCTGCTCCGAAACGGGAGAAGACGTCGGTGCCGATTTACGCCGTAGTCCGACGGCAGAAGGAGCCACCGATCCGCGGGAAAATCGCGGTGGGACTAAGGCCGGATCCCCAGCCCGGCCTCCCGGCCCCGCGCTACCCTAATCCCAGGTATATGGTGCTTTGCCCCATAGTCACTCTGTGCACACATTGCTGTACCACAAATAATAATAATAATAAATTTATTATAATAATTATAAATTATCAAGTTCTGCTGCCTTTAAGAAATACAAGGAATCCACAAGCACTTTAAACAGAAAAAGTTCATTATTAGATATTTTAGTACTGATATTGATAATAACATGTGTAATGTTTTCAGCCTTCTATGACACTCCTCAGCCTGGCTTCTCATGATGGTCCTGAATTCTACAAATTATCCTTATTTCAATAGATAATTAACACCTACTAATTCTATTATGCATACTAATTAACCTGTCATTCTATTTGTTTGAATTTTCTGTTAATTGCTAGTAAAAATCGTTGGAAATATTGTTTAATTCTTCATATTTTATCTTTATTGTTATTGGTTTAAAGACTATTATAACTTTAAAAATCATCCCATGTGATGATTTTTCTAGAGGAAACTCTAAGTATACACACTATAGTTTTGTAAATAATACAGATAGGTCCTCAACTTGTGACTGGTTTGGTTTTGAATCCTGCCATTATAAGTTGAAACAGAAGTTAAAAATGTTTGAATTTATAGATTTCTCATTTTTAATATTTATTAGGACCCTCTATATCTTAATAAATAAAGAACATAAAATTAGAAGTGTCAGATATATAAGAAAACTCTTTCTGTATTTCCTATTATTGGGTTAGGGACTTGAACCCATTGAATTGCATTGACCAATTACAAAATTAATAAATTTCATTACCACAAATACAAATGATCATAAATTGAAGAGGTTATAATTTGAGGACTACCTATATATAAAAGAATATGAAAGTTTGATTTATTGTGAAACATTTAAAATGAAAAACAACTATGACATAAATATATAGAAGAAATGAAGAATTAAACAATAAACTGTTTGAAGAATAAACAACAAAGAGGACATTGTTGATATATGAGCTGAATCATAAGAAATAATAACTACATACTGCCAAGAATTAGATAAAATTATAAATATTAAAATGTTTTACCTAAATGGATTTTTTTTTTCTTACATCCATTTTTACACATCTTTAATATATCACATGAAATTAGATTTGTAAATAAAATAACTCTCACATGCATAATTTCAATTGATGACATATTTATTTAATCAATTTTTTGTTAAATTTCTTGACTTTAAATAACTTGGCTAATGTGAATAAGATTTATTTAGTCATTTGAAACCAAATTTAATATTTATATCAAAAGTTTTGTATTTAGAATGTTTCTAAAAAATAAAAATTTTAAATGAATGCTTTGTTAAATTTTTATAATTTCTATTAACAAATTATTAATTAATCCAATCATTTAATTAATGGCATCACAAAATTATTTACTATTGTTATCATTTAAAATTCTAACAAAATCTCAAATTCTAAGAATGTGATAAGCATAACTCAGGCACTTTGACTGAAAAGCTTCTTGTATTGCAAAATTACATTGATTTTTGCAACATATATTTTATTAAATATGTTTGTAAAAACTAAATCAGATTAATCTATGATTTATATTATTACTTATAAATGTTCTTATAGGTTTAATAATAATAAATAATTTTTCTGGAAATTCAGCTAAATTTTTGTTCTAGATAACATTAGCTATTATTGCTTGCATATCCTCTCCATTGATATCATTATTCATTGCCTTTTAATAGTTACCTAATATATATTGTTCATGTTGTTCTATTAATTCTTTAATTTTTTCAACTCATAAACTATATGGTTATTTGTGTTTAATATAATTATTATTTATATTATAAAGAACTTATTTTTACTCTTATTATTTTTGTTTTACATCATTTATTTTATTCTATGAAAATATTAATTTAATAGAATTTTGAATAAATTAAATATTTCAGTTTATTATATGCATTTTTGCAGATTGATCGAGTAGAAATTGAAAATGAAGGAAATTGTCCTGAAGAAAACAAATATGAATTAAATCCTGATCATTCACATTACATTATTGTTAGAGATAATTCAATTAATAAAACAGGAATCAATCATTTTTTGCTTCATCTAGAACAATATATGGTTTGTGCCAGTGAGACTCCAAGTAAGATATAATATTCTTATAATTTATAATAATCAGTTAAATTAGGGGTGGGCAACCTCCAGCCGCATGCCATATTATTTTATTATATCTAACACCAATGCTATTTATACTTACACATCTATACCTTCTCTTTTTTAAATAAATACTATTATTATCAATTGTTTCTGTTTTGGCCCATGGCCCACCATAAATTTTTCTATATGGCCTCCTACAAAAAAAGATTGCCCACCACTGAGTTAAATTAATAAGTATATTTTTAATCAATAAATGATAAAGATATGCTTGAAAATATTATTTCCAATTTTAAAGTTTTTTCTATAAAAATAATTTTTCATTTTTATTGTTCATGAAGGAAGCTAATTGAAGTTAAGTTTTTAAGAAATTAATTTTGTATTTTATTAAAATATTGTAAGGGAAATTATTTTGATTTTTTTACAATAAATCTTTTTTCCAGTTGTTTAATAAGATTACCAAGTTGTAAAATATAATTTTTTAAAATAAATTATTAATTTCAAATGCTTAGAAATAATTAGCTGCTATTCTTGAAATTATGCTTCTGTATTCCATGATATAAATATTTTTGTTTTACTGATAGATTAAACAATTAACACTTTATTTCATATGCATTAGTAAGTTTAATATATTTACAGAATTTTAAATTATTTCTGCTCTAAATTATTAAATTTAATTATGACACTTTTTATAATTTTTGCTAGTTTTCTAATTCAAATTTTAGGTTATAGTTGATAATATTAACAGTATATTAATGAGATTTTTCAGCAAAAGATCATAAAAATATCTAGCCATAAATTTAATATCTGTGATGGCATTAATTAAGTTATCAATTTCAATCATTACAGTTTTGACTAATTTTAAACCAATTAAAAACAAATAAGTTAGTGCTTTATAACAATACAAACAAAAACTTTAAAATTTAATTTTATGAAAAATAGTCTAATCATGATACTTCTAAAAAAATTTTGAGAATAATTAATTGAGGTATAATTATTACATTATAAAAAAAAAAATTAGAGCTGTGTGAATTGTTCAAAACTTGAATTGAGTTTAAAAATAAAACTCAAATCAGTTTGGACTTCAAAGTAATATTTGGCTCGGCTTGAAAATTTCAGACTAGTATAATACGTATAATCTGGCACTTTTTAAAATTTGATACTTTATAATAAAATACTTTTCTAATCTAGTGATTTATAATCTGATACATCAAAATTATTATTGTTAGAACATGTACTAAGGCAGATTTTTTTTTTCTTCAGATAAATTAGTTAAAAATTTTAGTTTAATTATTAATTTATAGATGGTGTCACTCTTTGATTTAATCATTAATAAATATTCTAATTACAAGATGGTGCTAAAATTAGTTTAGATTATTTCAAATGATTAAAATTTCTATTAAACTAATTACTATTTATTAGCAATTTCACTTATAGTTTCAGTCTTGTAAATGATTGACTACAGCACTGATTAAAGTGAAAAACTTGATTTATTAAATAATTAAAGCACTTTCAACTTAACTAAGTCATCTTCAGTAACTTTAAATGAAGCTGTTATATATAGAATATCTATTTAAATTATTAGAATGTACAAGTTTTTTCATTATAAAATAATTTATAATTAAAATTTTGATAATAATAATATAATAAAATAATTATAATTATAATATTAATTAATAAGAATTAAAATATGCAACATAACTCATTGTGGTAGGCCACGATATTGTGAAAAAATTTGAAACTTGTAGATAATTTTATTAAAAATATTTATGAATGCCTCTAATCTTAAATCATGTGACCTGGCTCCTGAACGTGGTTCTTTATTCAAACGAAACTGTGACGTCAACCAAGAAAACAGTGAAGGTTTACTTAGTGACGTAAATGATACAAGAAACTATGATTATATTGATGTATTGAAGCACGCTACATATTTGTATAAATTGGGCGGCATTGAAGAAGATTGAACTTCGCCCCACTGCGCATGCGGTTAGAAGTCAACCCTACTCGTGAGATAGTTTAGATCGTGCGAACTCAGTGCGACCCAATCTGACGTCAGTTGGAATAAAGAACCACAAAAGTGAGGAAACCGGGTAATATCGAACCGACATAGTGCGAACTGTGAGAGAACCGACGAATATCGAACCACAGCCTATCGAACCGACATAGTGCGAACTGTGAGAGAACCGACGAATATCGAAACACAGCCTAAGAATAGGGATGAAGTATACGAATGAGATGGGTTGATTACAGCGCTCTGAACTGAAAAGACTAATCGCTGCTTACTATTTCAAACTAGGAAGACTCTATTATAGTTACAAATAGAGTAAATAAATAACACGCTCTAATTACCATTTTTAAAATTTTGAATATTGGTAATTTGAGTATATTTACAGATTTTTAAAATTCTAATATCCTAATATAAATACACCGTATTTGTTTGCCACCATATATTATATATAAACTATATATATAGTTTTTTTATATATCCCCATTGAGGATAAGAATGAAATTCTATTTGTATAAACTTGATTTTTTTGAAGTTTAAATGATTTCATATCGAGAATGGCAGCGATGTTTTATGAATTATAATAACTAGATTTATTAATATACTGTATATATATATATTCGAAAAGACAATTATTTGGATAAATCTGAAGCAAATGCATATTTAAATGTTATTTTGAACTAGTCATATACCGTATAATGATATAATTAATAAAGTATTTCATAAGAAATGATTTTTTAAAATGAAATTTTGTAGAAACTAAGATTAGCAATTATATCTTTACAAATCAAATCCAATTGCTTCTCGACTGAACCGATAATCTCATTGATTTGTAAGTATTGCAAGGAAGCCAAGCATCTTCCGCTTAGGTGAACATGTTTTTGGAACGAACTGTATACACAGTATTTCATTTGCTGATTTGTTGTGTTTTCAATTACAGTTATTAGAAACTTCTTTCTTCTTCTTGATGATAAAGTGCTATTAAGAACCTTATATATATATATATACCTGAAATTAGATTTGGGAATCTGTAGGTACCCCAACTTATGTTATGCTTCTCGGTCCCACCTATTACATAACTCCGGGTATTACTATATTTTCTTCTGATTTCTTTTTTTAAACTGTGCAATTTTTTTCATTTTCTAATAAAAATATTTAGATAAAATTTTTTTGGTTGAGGCTCGATTATTATTTTGAGGGGGGCCAAAAATTTTAAAGTTCCACCACTGACATGCATTCATTTTTATTTTTTAAATATTTAATGTGAATTTAATCATTCAATTAAACATTTACAAGTTTTTTGTATTATTTTAATGTTCATTTATTGTATCTTACGTACACGCGCGCACAATATTTTACAGCTATGCTAAGGTTCCGAAAATCCATCAAACAAGGCTGAGCAAATGGGGGTTGCGCATAGCCGGCACCTCGATCTATGTTAAGGAAAAATTTAATAAACAAAAAACATTTTGATATCCTCATTAACTTGCGTTATTATATATAGTATATAAAATGTGATAAATGTGTACAATAAAGTACCGGTATATACAAATCATTTAGCAACTGCTGGATATATACACCCTCTCGTTTCCAGATGTATCTTGTGCAGTCTATATCCACTGGGAACCAATTATTTTCTTATATCAACACACAAATATAGTTTAGCGTCTATACATTTTCATATTTGATGGGTTCTGGTGTTTGGTCGATTGATTAGTATATTTTTACAAAAATAAAATTTGCTAGAATGTACAAAATTTGATTGAAATTATTAAAAATTGATTTTAAAATGTCTTCAAAACGAGTATATATTTCGGGAGCAAAAAAAAGATGGTCGGCCAGATTGGCTGCATAGAAATGTTTCAGCTTTTCACGCAGATTTGGGTCCTTTTCTCAAAATTTATGATAGGGTTCGGGCCCGGCGGTGGATCCCCGTCGTCCACAATCCGAATGTTCCTTCCGCAGGGAGTAGGAAACCCGTGGAAGGGCTTGTTTCGCCCCGCCACTTAATACTCTGACAAGGGGAGGTTCAGACATTCGGGTCACCGATTTTTTTGAAATTGCGTATACTTGTAGTAGTCCCCTAGGACAATAGAAGTCACTACTCCAGGATTGTCGAGAAAATCGCACGAGAAGTTTCGTATTGACACTACTCCAGGATTGTCGAGAAAACCGCACGAGAAGTTTCGTATTGAGTACCTGTAATAGTCCCCTAGGACAATATAATGTGTGAGCAATAAAGTGCACTTACTCAAGCATTGATCGAGTAAATCGCGAGAGAAGTTTCGTATTGAGTTCATATATTCTAAAATTTAATTAATTGGAAGTTTCGTATTGAGTTCATATAATCTAAAATTTAATTATAATTCGAACGTTTCGTATTGAGTTCATATATTCTAAAATTTAATAAAAATTCGAATGTAGCGTAGTGGTTGAAGATTTGCTTTTATAATTGCGTGATCCTTGTTCAATTTTCAGCATTGACAATTTTTTTATTTTTATTTATTTATTTTATTATTATCATATGAACCTAATACTTGACAAATTTTAAGAAATATTACTCAAGAGCCCTTTAACAATCAAAAGATTTTTATTCAGTTTGGCGTCTTCCTCAGCTGCTACAACAGCTGAGGAAGACACCAAACTGAATAAAAATCTTTTGACTGTTAAAGGGTCTTGAGTAATATTTCTTATAGTTTGTGTTTGGTGCAATCTAATTGAATGTTTATTATGATAAATTTTATATATATATATCAGAAGTAGCATAGCAAATAATCTCATGTATATATGAGATTATTACTACTATTGCCTATATTAATATATAATTGCATTTCAATATTTTCAGCAGAACACTGCATCACAAACAAACTTTGCATGTTAATATGTTTTGCTGCTGTCAGTTTTCCATTTCATTCCATTTTTTTCCAGTTTAAGCTACTATTAGAAAAAGTATCTTATGAATTACTTGTCATATTTTTAACTGTTTATTTTTAATAATTTTTTTATTTTTTAATTATAAAATTATTAAAATCAATACAAATAAACTGGAAATCAATGCAAATGAACTGGAAATACAAATAAACTGGAAAAATTAACAAAATTTGGATAGATGTGTTTTTACTACTCTCAGATTTATTTCAATATCAGTTAAATATTTTTAGTAATCTTAAAATTTATGATTTGATTTTATAAATAATAAAATCATTTTTAGATCAAAGAAATGAAGATGACATTAGTAGTTTGGGCTCAAATGAAATCCCTGTAGTGGCACTTTTAATACAAGGGGGTTACAATTGTGCTCGACTTGTTTTGGAACATTTAAAAAAACAACTTCCTGTTGTTGTTCTTTATGGCTCTGGAGGATTAGCTGATCTCTTGGCACATGCTTATTATGAAGTTCAATACAGGTAACATATTTGTTATTTTATAAGTTTGTGTACTATGGCATTATACTATAAATATACTTAAATAAAATTCTGCCTGAAATCACAGGTTTCAAAATAAACATTTAAATAAAATAAATTTTAAAATGTTCTGAACTAAAATTCTAATATTTTGCATAGTAAATGTTTGATAAATTTAAATATTGATGATTTTGTCGTTCTTTTGTAACCATTCCATCACTGTAAAAATATATAAATATTCTTTTCTGCTGCACTCTGCTGACAAAAAATTTCAAAATATAAAAATAAAATTTTACATGAAATCATATGTATCAAATGACCAAATAAGTTCATATGGATTTTAGAATAAAATAAAATCATTCAAACAATTTATCAAAAGATATCAATACCTACTGGATATCAACAATATAAAACATTTACAAGCACTTTAAGTAGGGATGGAGTATTTAATTTATTCTAAAGACCTAGAAAAATGTTTTCAGCTTAAAAAAACCCATTACAATTAAATGGAATTATGTTAAACAGCAGAATATCTATATGTGCAGTCAAATGATATAAGTCATAAGCAGTTTGATAAAATTAGACCAACTCTAAAGAAGAATAATTGGAAGAAAACAAGATTGAATGACATATATATAACATTTTATGGAGTATTATAAAATAAGACCAGTTTATTTTATAAAACTGTTTTTGTTTTATGAAAAATATTTATTTTTCTAATAGATTTCTTTTTCATTTTTAATATTTCCTTCAAAGATTACAAGGATGTTGGGATGCAGAATTTGTAGAAAATTCCTTGAAACCAGACTTGACAAGTAAAATCACAAGAAATTTTCCAAAACTTCGAGATAACAATATAGCCAGGAATATATTCAGAGATCGGATTTTGGAATGTGTTAGACAATCACATCAG
Source organism: Olivierus martensii (assembly GCA_000484575.1). Classification (NCBI taxonomy): domain Eukaryota; kingdom Metazoa; phylum Arthropoda; class Arachnida; order Scorpiones; family Buthidae; genus Olivierus; species Olivierus martensii. The sequence goes on from AYEL01053961.1 coordinate 28,495, forward strand.
GTAGCAATAAGATTTAGTGTTATATTTTTTTCTCTTTTAATACAGATTTGTAGCTTATTTCTGTAAATCTTACAATTAATTCTTTTATAAAAACAATAATAATGAACTGTGCATTTAGAACTATAAATTTATTTCCAAGTGTGTTTTATTAGTAGCCATTATCAGGAAATTCTAAATCCAAACCAATTTCATTTAGAATTTCGTGAGAGCAGTATTTGCTTGAAAGTATACAGAAATAATATTTATGATTCTAAATAAGCAGTTTAGGTAACTATAATTTTTAAGTTATTTATTTAATATGTATTGTTTATCAATAAATTAAAATTCTACTTATCAGAGATCAACAGCAACAAACACTGCTTAGTTTATATTTTGTTAAAATGAATGCTTTCTGTAAAATCTGAGCTTTTCTGAATTTGAAGGTATCAAAAATATAGAATTTATAGTCATGTCTGCTTTATGTAATAATTTTCAACTTTAAAATTTCAAAATAAAGATAGGCATTGATTAATCACTTTCAAAGATGAGCAAATATATGTATTTAATTTTTGATGCTCTATATTTGCAAAAGAAGGCTAAAAAAATTAGTTAAACAATTATTTTTGCTTATATGTTAGTTTTGAGTGTAAATTTTCATGTTTAAGCTGATTATTTTTATTTAATTATTTTCATATAACAAACATGAAAAAATTATTATTGGATATAGATATTAGTAATTATTCATTGTCCTGGTATTCAGAATGCACAAAAAACTGTCCATAGCATACTAAGAGAGTGAAATATCTGTGAACAGATATTTCACTCTCTTAGTATGATGCAGCATGGCAGTTGCATTGAATACAAGTGAACTTCACTCTTCAAAGTAGAAAACAATTTATTCATAAAACTATCACAATAATTATAATTATGAAGTGCTTTTGCAAAAATTGCCCTCTTCAACATAACTTACCAATAACTGAAAACAATCAAATATTCTACAAGTTCAGAATGGCACATTACCCATGGTAACAAAGCACAACAAAATCTAACAACTAAAAATTGTCATACTTATATCCATCATCTTAGCAACTAAAAAATAAACGTGAAAATCTTAACTACTTACTATCATTACGACAAATTAAAAGAAATAACCTAAAGTTTAAAAATAAACAACTACCACACTACATAAATGCATAAAATAAACATAATCTAATAAAGATAACAATCAATAACTATCATACCATACCCATGTGTCACTAATGGCACTAAGATCTAAGTTCCCCTCTATAATTCCAACTCTGAGTCCTTGTCATAGAAGAGGAAGCAACAGGAATAAGGATCTCAGTTTTGAACTTTTTCCCCTTACTAAAAGAGCTCTGATTCTACCCAAAGTGTGAGGTATTGTGCTGATGGTTGAATGATACTAGGGTAGCAAAAAATGCAGTATCTTAAATGATCCCTTTGAACACCACATGAAACTTAGTTGTATTTAGTCTTTCACTTGTACTGCAGGATAATCAGTTGGTGACCAATTTTCTTTCTCCATTTTTTTCACCTTTATGGTTCTTAAAAACAAATTTCTGGATGATATGTTTCACTTGGGGGATTTCTATATTAGAAATAAACAACCTCATAAGTGAAGCTTGGAGGAAATTAAAACAATAGGAAACTTATTGTTTCCTCTGTATATTTCCTTTCCTTATAATAAGAATGAAATTCCACCAGCAATAATTTTTGTGTATTTAGTGAAATTCTGTTAACAGAATCAATTTGATTTATTAATTGGTGTTCATGCTAATTCTCATCACTTAATTTGAGGGAAAAAGGATATCAATAAAATATGGAAGCACTTACTAGAATTCCTGGTTAGCACTAACCTTTTTGTTTTAAATAAATGTAATGAATCTATTTTTGTTGTTAAAAACATTGGCCTAATATTAGGAATTATAAATTTTTATTGACCTCACTGGATGAGGATTGTATCTAATGAGCCATCTGCTTCAGATCATAAGACACATTTGTTTTAATCTAACAGGTATGATACCCACTTAAGTGGCATACAGAGACCCAAGGAAAACTAATTGGGCTTCTTATAAAGAGACTTCAAATTTAACCTTGGGGATATTCAAAGAAAATTTTGACTCGTGATAGATTTAGATCTGATTGTTTATCAGATTTAACTGGCACTTGCTTATTCTATCATCAAAACTGTGATTAAGACTACTGGCTCATCAATGTTTGGTGGAATAAACAGCTTAGCTGTCTTAGATTTAATGTTAGAAGGCTTTTTTTAATAAAGCTAAAAGGAAAAGTGAATGAGACACATAGAAGTGTTCTTACTTGTTATAATAAAGCCATTAGAAAAGCAAAAAGATCTTTCTAGAAAAGATATTGTCATAGAATTGAGGAAATACCTGATGTATTTACAATAGTGAAGATAATGTCTAAAGGGAATTATTGCAAAGTCAATATTATTGGGCTGCCAGATGGCAGGATGACTAGTACTTGTAAGAATTCATTAAAGTAATGCTTTCAAGTACAATTTCCTGCTTTGATTGAGGGATCATCTTTTTCAAAGGAGTAGTCCAACCTCAATGGGTGTGTTTATCATTCTATGAGGGAGGATTGGGATTGTGTTAAGAGGGTGATCAAGCAATCAAATATTAGATTGGCTGTAAGTAACTTTAAAGTCTTTTGAGGCTACTGAGCCAGGTGGTATTTTGCCAATATTGTTACAACAAGGTATTGACTTTCTGGCCTCACCTCTTTGTCCTGTCTTTAAACCTATCTAGCTTTTGGCTATATTCCATGGTTCTTGAGATATATAAGAGCATCTTTCATATCTAAGCCTCTGCATAATTCTTAAACTAGTGGCTAAGCCCTATTTTCCAGTCAGCCTGATATCATCCTTTTGTTTCTAACTATTTTTCTCAATTAAAGGTAATTAATATTAAAAAATAAATAAAAAATTTAAAATTGCGAAATCTCACCTAATTTTTATTGAAATTTTTTGAAATTTTCTATCTCTATTACATTTTATTTTTGTTCTAACAATATAAGCAATATTTTCTTTTTCTTTTTATTTCTTTCATAACTTTTCATTATGTTTATGAGTTGGCAAAAACATGATTTTTTTTATATGAAATTTTAACCATCCAATGAAATAGTTAATATTTTTAGTTAGTGACAATTTTTCTGAACAAAATGAGCCATGGATGAAGAAATTCAACTGAAATTTTCAGAAATTATTGATAAAAAATCATGAGTTACATAACTTTTGTTGATTGAAGTTATGCCATATAATTATTTAAAAAAATTACATTAATTTATTGAAATATTATTATTATTATTATTATTATTATTTCATATTTATTAACTTGTTCATATTTCATTTACACAATTTTTAGCTGTACTTTTTATAAAGTTTTTTATTTATATGAAAAAATCCTAACATATACGAAAATGGCCTCATTTGATACATAAACAGCTTTAGTATATTCTCTGTTACTCTAACTGGACTGCTGTGTATTGTAACCCTGGACCCAATGCCACTTATCCACATGCAAAGTAAGCTTGGCTGCAATTTCCCAGGAAAGTAGTGGCTGCTGTAAAACAATTAAAGTGCCACACCTCTTTAAATGGCCTGAGGATGTTTATATTTCGTTTTTCACAATTTTCTCCTAAATTTCATGAAATTAAAACAAAAAATGAATGATTACAATAAATCTTACTTTATTTTAACAGAATTAACAAAAAATTTTCTTATTATCTACAATATTTTTTAATTTTCAGAATTTTATAGATTATTTGAAGAAAAATTCAATTTTTTTCCCAAAATTTCCAAAATATCATTTATCAAATCACATAATTGGTATGGGTCTGATAAGTAAGACTTATAAAATCAACAGGATTGAATAAAAAATCCAAATTCTATCAAACTGTTCAAATATAAATAATGTTTGTTCACATGTAATTATAAAAAAATATTTTAGAAACTGGAAAATTTAGGGCCCCCATCAAAAGAGCATATTTTTACGGATTACACAAACAAACATGTTTCAAAAGCTGGAATAATAAAATCAGAATTGAATTTTTTTTATATTGTTTTTTTATATCTTTTTTATATTATTTATATTGGGATTTTTAAGAGAAATTTTTATATGGCTACTAGAAGTTACTGCTTTTGTCTTTTGAAAGGCATTTATATATTGAATTTTACAGTTCTTTCTTTGTTTTTCAAAGTTGCAAAAAAATAACTACACTCTTCTAAAATCTAAATAAAAAACTCTAAAATCAAAAAGTCTTCCATATACAAATTTTGCTCATATCAATAAATTGTTTTTTATAGGTATTTAAGTATTCAAATTAAGAAATAATATTACAATTAAGTTAGTAGTAATCATGATTCAATTGCAATATTTCATCAGTAATGATGATAATATATGGCATAATCGTTGTAAAGCTAGATTTATATTGCCATATAGAAATGAAATACTAAAATAGATGTATTTTGTATTTTAAAGTAAATATACAATTTGTTTTGACTTTCTAAAAATTTGACATTGGAAAACTTTGTTATAGACATATAAAATGATGTCATGGGTGATACTTTCAATTTTGTATAAAAGAAAGTTTTATATATGCACATCAAATTTATTTTATATAAATAAGTAATTCTATTTTACATGAAAAATTATCTTGATGATAATTGCTAAAACTTTTTATGAAAATGAATCCTTAAAATTTCTGTAGATTAAGAATATATGGAATAACACAAGTATTTTATATAATATAAATATTTTGTTTAGGCCTAATTATAAAAAACTCTGAATCAAATTTTCATAAAACTCTTAAGTCAGAATCATTATTATATATTATTATGATGAGCAATAAAATCATTTGTTTTAAGTCCTAAATATAAGATAATATTGATTTTATTAATTTATTTAAAATTAATCTTATTAATTTGAGATTTGTTTGTATGGACTGTATTAAGTCTCTATTTCAAATTGTAACTATTTGTTCTAAGACCATTGACAAAAATTTGTTTATTAGCAATAAAATTTTCTTCTAATATATAAATGCATAACATATTAAATAAAAAAAAAATCTAAATTTACCAAATAAACTGGAAATAAAATTCCAAACATACAGACAGGACCTTAAAATTCTCAAATCTATATACATCTGGCATTAAATTTCTGTTGCAGAAAATTTAAGTTTTATGCTTCCAAAATGTATTAATTGATGATAACTAATCTAAATTATCTTAATTTTGAAAACTGAACAATTATTTATTTATTTTTTGTAATTTTTAAATTTTATAGATTTTAGGAAAATAAATTTTATCTAGGAAATCTCACATCCCAAGCATTCTGGATGAATGATCCCATACTTTTAGCAATAATAGGCCCAGCTTGACTGAAGTTACTTTAGTTTTTCGTTTTTTTTTTTTTAATTTGGTGACTAAAAATCTCTTGATTTTCAAAACTTTATAATTAATTATCACTATTTTTGATAAAATTTGATTCATTAAATAATTTTTCAACTTTCCTCAACATTAAAATAATTTATTTATTTCTTCTCATATACAACTTTCACTTACTGCAATGTTTTATAAATTAACCATGAATAAATAATAAAAAATTAAATTCATGAAAGCATACAAAATATTCAAAGAACATTAATAATAATAATGATTTCAATTTAGAATGTTATTTTTAGAAAATAATTGCAAATTTTTGACTAAAGTAAAATATAAATTGACAATGTGTCGGAAATTATGTTTAGTCTCACAATGTCTATTAAAACAAACATATATGTTAAATGTTGTTAGATTTGCAGTTTTTCAATTTTCACAGAGTATATGGTTATCTCTGGTCTATTTATATAGTTAACTTTTAGAATAAGTTAACCATATAAATAGAGGACCTATTCTATTAAATCAGTAAAAAATTTTTTTGATATCCCTTAAAAATAAATCTTATAATAAAGATCTTTTCTTTTATCAGTAGATTTATTTCAATAAATAAACTATTGCAAATCAAACTATTTTTAAATAGTTTGATTTGCAATAGTTTATTTATTTATAGATTTGTAATGATAAATATAATTTTATCATTAGTCCTTCTTAGGTAATGAATTTTAAATAAAAAGAAACTTGTTTATAAAACCCATCAAAATAATTTAAAAATTTGCTCCTTGTTCCTTACAACCAACTTAATTTTAGGAGAAGTGTTTTCAGTTTTCCCTCTCCAGCTGCACAGAGATCAGTGAAACAATAAGATTAATTAAAGTACATTTAAAGCAAAGAATATGGGGATATTCTCTGCTTGGGAGTTCCTGATTAACAGACACGATTGATAATTGAAATAATTCTTCTAACTTCTGTTTTAATAACTAATCATATTATTATTATTATTCCTTTAAATATATTATACTTTGTTATTTTAATTGTTTAACCTTCTTTTTCTTTACTATGTATCTTCCTTATTATTTGGGAGTTCATATTGCAATTAATATTTAGTTACATCTACTGATTTTACTGTTTTACTAATCTCTGTGCAGTTGAAGGGGAAATTGAAAACATTTCTGTATTTGCATTTAAATGTCTATTGAAATGATTTTATTTTATACTTCTATAAAGGTGAAAGACTATTATAAAAAGGTTTTATCTAATCCCTTAAATGTCATTATTAGTATCTTACAATTTTTTATTGAGATATCTTATGCCTTGACTTGGATAGAACCAGAAAGGTGTAAACTTTATTTAATGCAAATCTCAAGGGAATTTACTTCAAATGAACCTAATTATCTTGCCAAATTTATAATCTTACTATAACTTTGGTTCTAAATTTATTTAACTTAAGATATAATAAGTTGAATTTTGGCTTGTTTTATTAATCTAATAATTATATTTGAGAAAAGTATTCAATAGAACACTGATTGTCAAATTTCAAGATTCAGATCTAATTAATAAAAGAACTAGAACAATTTAAAAATTGCAAAAATTGGTAAAAAAATGTAATTATTATTATTTTTTTTTATCTCCTCTAAAAATCTTATCATTCAACCAATATTGATGAAATTTGGGACATTATTTCTTATATTACTTTGAGGCTTCCAAAAAATTTCAGTTCAATCAGATCAAAATAAAAGGGAGAAATGGGAGTCCATTTTCCATAAACATCTCTATATATTGCATCATTTAACTGCTTTTGACTAAGTTTTGAATATAAGCATATTGATCAATTAAAATTATCTGAAAATTTTGGCTCAATTAGGCTAAAATTAAAGATATAGAAAGGGATGTTTCTCTTCTTAGAAATGTCTCTAGGTTTCATCATTCAACCAATTTCGAACAAATCTAGAATGTAAATGTTACTTATTAAGTGTTTTGAATGTTGTTAGTTAAGGTTTTCTGAAACATACTGTCCAGTAGGCAGCATGTTTCAGAAAACCTTAATGAAGAAAGATAGGATGAAGAAAGTAGGATAATTTCATCATGAACTTTTTCACCAATTGTATCATTTAACCAATTTCAACCAAATTTGATATATGTATAGTAAATATTTAATAAAATAATAAACAAAAATATTCAATCAAATTAAAAATAAAGAAGGTATTTAATGATGCATTAATATATTGTTGTTAGAATTCACTCTCAGAAAAATGGTTTTTATTTAAAAAAATAAATGATATCCAATCATAAACATCTAATATGTAAAAAATAAGCTAAGTACACTATTAAGAAATTAAGATACTTTCTAAAATTTAATGTGGTTACTTTTGATTTAAGAAAATAAAACAATAACATCAACCAAAGTAGTTGTATCTAGTTTATACCAAATATCTTAATTTAGTACTGTACTTGGCTTACTCTTTACATATTAGATATTTTTGATAGCTATATATATTTTCTTAGGACATTGAAAGTCCAATAAAAGTAGAACTCACAATAATATAAAATATTAAGCACAAAAATCATCTACAAAGAAAATTATCAAGTTATAAAGTAATGCCAGTGAATTCATTTTATAAATAATTACAAGTGATTATAAAAAAGTAAATATCCTAAAGTATCTTCTTTAGTGCTAAACTTTTGATCATAATTATTTATGAATTATTATATAGGAAAATTAAGAATATTGCAATAAAAATAAGAAATTAATAAATATTAATTTTTTCAATTGTAATATGTATTATTCTGGAATTTGAGATTTTACAGTATGTGTATAATATAATATGACAAAAATATTTTTATTTTTTACTTTATTTTGTTATCATTATTTTTATTTATTATTTTTATTTTTTGGTTTATTACTTAATGCAGAATACTCAAGTTTATTTAACAATTTTGAATCTTCATGGTCATTCAGTTGGTTTGGAAAATTTGGATGAACATTTACTTTGCTCATTGTTTAAAGGTATAATAATTTATTATAAATTTTTGTATAATATATTCCTGTTAGAAAAATGAAAATCATAAGCTAAATCATTTGAGTGGAAAAAATTATAGTCACACTGTTTTATGTTTTACTATATTGTTGAGATATTTTCATGTTCATATATAACATCCTTAGTCCTCTCCACCAATGATAAATAGTGCTACCCTTTTTCCTGATGGTAAAAATAAACTTCACATATATATATGTTTGTTATCAATTGCCAAAATTTACCATAAGGCAATAAATAAAGCATATAGAACTCTCTGACTAATGCTATTATTGTAATAGCATCAGTTATCATATTATTGAAAAGTACATTTACAAAATAAATGCATAAAAATTACAAAAAATAAAAAACCATACAAAATATATTTTAATCATAATATAGCATTAACAAGATGAGAAATATACAAAATATTAGCACACACATAATATGACTGATCACTGTGACACAACAGTAAGATGTATATAGTATGTTTTTTATGTATTTAATCAAGAATCCCAAGCTCCAATAAATTATGTGTTATCTTTTTTGTTTAGAATATCCTTTTTAAAGCTCTCTTTTGAAGATATGCCAGTTTTCATTGAGGAAAATCTTTTCCAGAATTTTGCTTTAAAACAGTGACTTGACCAATATTATTGCCACATATTACAAATGTTGTTATAGCCTTTTCCATAATTTTAAATTATCCTAAACCAGCCAAACTTCCCCTAGCAGTTTATTTTTGAATAACTGCCAAATTAATAATTATTTTTAATTTATGCTATGATGCCACCATCTATTGGATTAATAATTATTTATTTAAATTTATACTAAGATGGCACCATCTGTTATTTAATAATTGAATTTTAATTTTTACTAATTTCCCAAAATTAAAAATTTTCCTAGCTCTGGAGTCGAACCAGAAACTGTGAGTTACCATTCCAATGTCTTACTAGTTAGACTACCAAGACATCGACAGATTTTCAATTTTGGGATGTATATAATTTAGAAATTATTAAACTTATACCAATATCAGCACTCCTGAATGGGCTAAATCTAGTTATGGACCACTATGGCAAATTTGGACAGCAGAAATTGAAACTCTGTCGATGTCTTGGTAGTCTAATTGGTAAGGCATCAGGATGGTAACCTAAAGTTCCTGGTTCGACTCCAGGCCAAGGCAAATTTTTAATTTCGGGAAATTAGTTAAAATTAAAAAGTTCAATTATTATAACAGATGGCAACACCTTAGTCTAAATTTTAATAAATAATTAATAATCCAATAGATGGTAATACTGTAGCATAAATTAAAAATAATTATTAATTTGGCAGTCATTCAAAAATAAACCACTAGGAGAAGTTTGGCTGGATTAGGATTATTTGGATTGCATAAATCCCCTTAGTAAATGTTGATTTATGATTCTATAATTTTGTTTGTAATTCCTATATATGTCTATTGAGTAAGAATTAATTAAAATAATCTTATAAGTCCCTGCCCTTTCTAACTTAGAGCAGTCATTTTTATCCAATTGTATAACATTAAAAACGGAATTATTATATTTAATTAGTATTTTTATATTATGCAACTTTCTTATTTTCTTTATTTTATTTTAACATGAAATACTGAGAAAGGCTATCTTTAAATCTATTTACTTGGATTGAGTTATCATTTTTCATAGACTAAATTATATTCAATTCGGAATGTTTTTCACTATTTGCTCATCATCATCAGCGAAAATCATTAAAACAAACTTATAAAGAACTATGGAATTATAGATCAGAACAGTGTATATACATTTAAATTTAACATGATACAAGTATACATAATAACAGGAACAAACTGATTACAAAAATAATTTACATATAATTTCATATATGTAAATTATTTTTATAATTGGTTCTTTCCTATTATTATGTATACTTGTTTGGCATGTGGCCAAATTCTCGAGGTCATAGGTGTTTGTTAACTCGTCGAGTGTAATCAGTTATTGTCTAATATAATATAATAAATATATTATATTAGACAATAATCATCAGATAGCCCATCTATGATATCCTATTTGTTGGCATTAATAAATTTTTAAAATCTATGATAATTATCAAGTTATTTGGAAGAGTACAGACTTTTCCACCCTGTATTATTGAAACACTTGTGGATTCAGGGATTTCTTGATTCATTGGTCATGGATCAAAAGTAAATAGTCGTGTTATATATATTATATTATAGTTAATGCAGACTTAAGAAAATCATAATGGAAACCAGAATATATAGAGACTGAGACAAATTCTATTTATCACTTGTTATACAGCAGAATATAAATTAGTAACAGAAAATTCCAAAAATCGATGCTTTTACAGAAAAGTATAGATAAAAGTTAAAGCATTAGGAAAGACAAAATGTAATGATAAAATTTACAGAAAGATAAACTAAGATAAGAGAATTTAAATGTACATTGAAATTTTATAAACATAATATAAATATTATAAAATAAGTTTTGAATGGAACTCTGTACAAAGATGATAAAAAGAGGACATTACAATGGAATGATCTAGTGAAAAACATAATCACTGTAAAGAATAGAGCTTTACACAAATGGAATTAATTGCAAATTATCAATGTTTTTATCTTAAATGTAGTATTTAAAAGATTTGTAAGCATCTATAGATTTAATTCTTTATTATATATTAAATAATCAATGATCAAAATTAGAATCAAATCAAATTACGAATATTATAAATAATTTCCTGCTGCAAATAAACAAATTTTTAGTTTCCATTTTTGATAAATCATAGCATTTGAATATATTTGTATATGCAATTTATTTTTTAATATTACATTCATATTGTCCATAAATCCGATTTTTTTGAATATTATTTTGATTAGCTGGAGAATCTATTATCCAAGAAAATTAATTTCCTGACTAGCCGCATTAATTGAGAATGTAATGTATAAAATCCAGATCAGCATGTGAGAAATAGTTTTTGTAAAAATTTAGCCAATTTTGATATCATCCTTAAAAAGCTTTGCCACTCCTAACTTAGATTATTCAAAATGAATTCCAGTTTCAATATGTATATTTTTTAGGAGGCCAAGTCTGATTTATTTACCTTCACTCTTCAAATTTCTGACACTTCCATTGAAACTATTGGGCAACTTATAATGGGCTTTGAAATGTATGCCGTCCTTATATAAATTTGGTAATTAATTCAATTTGTCAGTTTGACAAAAGTATTATGACAATTATGTCTATCTTGGATTTAAGAATTCAGATATCGAGATCTATTTTCATATTTTCTGACAAATAATTGAGTAGTTATTAATACAGAAATGTTACAAAAAATAATAGAGATTTTATAAAGAAAATTATTTGTACATTATTTTGACATTTTATGAATAAAATTTTATACTCCATATTATCTATAATAAGCATGTTATTAGTTAGGAAAATATTATATTTCTGCAGTAATTACTTTAAACTGTAATAAAATTCTTTTATAAATATCAGCTGTAATTTAAAATAGCACTTTACAGACAGTAAACTGAAATAATGCAGCAGAAAATGTTTCAATATTTGAGCATAAATTGGATATTGAATAGAGTAGAGTTATAAAAAGTTTGACTATATGCTATAGAATAATTTAGCATTTTGGCTATAGATGACAAGCTTTTTTAAGGATGCCTGCCAAAATTGGCTAAATTTTTGTAAAAACTACTACTTACATGCTGATCTGAATGTTAATTTAATTAAGAGCAATATATCAGATCCAAATTATGTTTCCCAAAAAATTTGCCAGCATGCCACAGTTTGTCATTTCTACTAAAGAATATGACATTGCTGTTGATTGGAAAAGTATCAGAATTATACAATACAGTTAAACAAGGAGTCAAGAGTAACATTGCAGAAACCTTTCATATTGATGATAAGTTTATGCATATTTATTACCTTTATCCCTTTCCTTTGTAATATCTGATATTTGATATGATGAAATGTAACATTATTCTTTAAATACTAAACCAACCACAAGGGAACTTTAATCCAAATAATCCTGATTAATCTGCCTTAATTAATCAGGATTATTTGGATGATGATAGGACGTTAGCCCAAAGGTCCCTGGTTCGATCCCGGGCCGAGGTGGATATTTTTCTTCAGATAATTTAGTTAAAATTCTAGTTTAATTATTAATTAAGAGATGGCGCCACTCATTGATTTAATAAAACAATAAATATTCTAATTACAAGATGGCACTAAAATTAGTTTAAATTAATTCAAATCATTAAAATCTGTTATAGAATCAAGGGATTAATTAAGGCAGATTATCAGGATTATTTGTAACATTATTCTATAAGGAAATAGAAAGATTATGTGTAATAATACTATATATGATTAAATATTAATAAAGTCATTATTTACATTTATAAAAGTATAGTTGCTATACATAAATATGCATTTTGTTTTTATATAATAAGATAATGTCTTTTTTAAGTTAGTATGGGGATTTGTGATGATCTTAAAATTCTAATAAGTGATCAATATAGTTATATATGTAAAATTATTAATTTATTAATTTTAAAAATAAATTAATTTTGAGTTCAAATAAGTTTAAAATTATATCACAATATACTCCTGATTAACTGAGGTAGTTGGGAAATGAATTATTCCAGATAATTAATTCCTCAAATAATCCACAAAATATTCAAAATAATCAGAATTATAGGCAAATGCATTCAATATTAAAAAATAAGTAAATCGCATTCATACGCCTATATTCAAATGCTCCATTATTTATTGAAAAAGGGAAATATAAAATTAGTTTATTTAAAGCAACAAATTATTGCAATATTCTTAATTTTAATTTGATTCTAATTTTTTATTGCCAATTATTTAATAATAATGAAATGAATCCAGGGCATTTAAAAATCTTTCAGATAGCACATACAGCAATACCTAGCATAGTCTGGTTAATTGGTTCCTTTTTCTTACCAGACTAATTGAAACCTGACTATTCAAGGTATGTAACCTATGGGAAAAATTCCAAGAAATTTTCGATTTGCTCATATGTTTTTTTTTACGTAATTACTACTTATTGCCATTTCACTTGTAGTTTCAAACTTATAAATGATTGATCCTCAGCACAAAATTTAAAGTGAAAAAGTTGATTTATTTAAATAATTAAAGTACTTTCAACTTTAATAAGTCATCCTCAGTAATTTTACAAAGGTTGTGATAAAAAAGAAACGCTATTTGGAGAGTGGCGATTCGAACTAAATGTAATTCTGGTTGCATATGTAGTGGGTATATCTCGCGGCCGAAATAATTCGAATTTTGGTATCAAATTATAAACCGCCGCTGCAATAATTCGAATTTTGGTATCAAATTATAAACCGCGATAAATTGTAATAATTCGAATTTGAGCGCATATGTAGCGGGCTACATCTCGTGACCGCGATAATTCGAATTTGAGCGCAATAATTCGTGGGCTACATCTCGCGACCGCGATAATTCGAATTTGAGCGCAATAATTCGAATTTTGGTATCAACAAACTGCGATAAATCTAAAATCGCAATAATCGAAACCGCAATAATCGAGGTATTCCTGTAAAACAAAAATACATGATAATTATAAACAAAATTTTAAAATATAAGTGATATTTCGCAGATCTCACAATTTTTCCACTTTTGATTCGTGCTGTAGTACTCATAATTAAAAGTTTTGTTCTAGAACAAGGCTGTCCAACCCGTGGCCCGTGGGCCACATGCTGCCTACTGCTGAACTGAATGCAGCCTAACATAAAATTGTAAACTTCTTTAAAACATTGAGATTTTTACGTACTTAATGAAGTTAATGAAATTTTTATTATTTAAATACCTATCTATATTCCCTATTTTTATTTTCTAAAATATTTCTTATTTCAGTGATTAAAACTTCTTGACCCACCAATGATTTTAAAAAAATTTCTGAATGAAAAGAAGTCAAAGATTATTATGTTACGACATTTTTGCTTATTTGTCATGATGGATATCATATATTGTATTATTTACTAAATTTTTGCTAAACAACTACCTTTTTTTTCATTTTATGCCCCTTTTCAATCAGTGAGATTACTAAGGTGATGGAGCCAGTTCCAACCATGGGCTACACCTACACATGTGGAGGGGGACCAGATGGTGAAGGATGGGATCGCCGGGCCAATCCCGGAATCCTGAAAATATTTTCAAGAGATGCCAGACCCGGGTCCTCCTGCGTAACACGCCAATGGGTTACCACATGGTCATCTGCTCACCTAACAACTATTGTTGGAATTAATATATTTTATGTGCAGCCCAAAACAATTTTTTTTCTTCAAATGTAGCCCAAGGAAGCCAAAAGGTTGGACACCCCTGTTCTAGAATATTCAGAATGCTTTCATAAAACATTAATGAGTCAACTATCGTCTGCTTATGTTCTACATTTGTGAGGAAGTTAACTCTGACCTGTCCTATTTTATTTTATTATACTCTTTTATTATTTATCGATATTTTCAATATTATCTAACATATTATATTTTAGTTTAAGAGTTGACTTAGTTCCACAGTCACCATTGTAGTAGTTAGCAATCATGTGTTACAGAATCGGAAACCATCCTCCGAAAGAGCTGTCCCAGCTAATGACGTCATTTCATCTGAATAATTTTACCAGTAATCCGATTTGAGAATATAAGAATGATCCCGTATCGATGTTTCGTTCGATATATAAATAAATTGTAAAGAGGATGATATGAATGAATTACTCCATAAGCTAATCATATTGATATTGTTACGTGAACTTATGCAAATAAGCAAAGCACGGGATTGTAAGTCACCAGTATAAAAACAGAAGCAACCAACGACACAGAGAGGTGTTGGTTCTAAAGTGAAATTGGTTGAGTGACATTCAAATTCTTGTAAAGATCTACGATTGCTTGAAATTTGTATTGGTGGTGGAGGTAGTAGAATTAAGTAGATTTAAGGTTTCTTTCTTGTGAATATATGTTATTTGATTCAAACTCTGCTTTCTACAACAAGAACTTTATAATTAATAAATTTTTTTAATTACAGCTTATGGTGCTTGTGTATAAAGTTCTTCTTGTGAATAATTGAATTTTTGGATATTTGAGTTGGATTAAATAAGCTTTGTTGATTAATTGATTGTTGCTTTATTATCATTTTAATAAAGCTTTTATTAACACTTTTGTAAGTGTTTTGAGTCTAATAAATTTATATTTTTTATTATTTAACTTGTTTTGAGAATTTCTTCAATTTATTAGCACAAGTTTCTAACATAAAACCATAACACTAGCACATTCAACAGTGAGAGAAAATACTTTTATTTAAGATAAACTACTAACGTTTTCAGTTTTTACACCATTTTCAAGTAGGATTCCATTCATAACGGATTTGAATCAGAAGGACAAACAATAGAAAACTTTCAGAAAAAATAAATTATAATTGCTTTGATAACCAAAGTTCTTAAAATGCATACATTTAACTGTAAATATTTAAAATAACTTTGTTGAACCAATAAAATAAATCTTAAAACAAAATATAATGTATATATTACTTTTTTTATTTTTTATGGATTTTTTTAATCAGTCTTATAATATTCAAATTATAATGATAAACAAATTCAAAAATTTATTCTATCTTTACAATTAATGATAACAAAGTAATTTGCATTTTGACTTAAAGATAAAGGTTGGAAGTATAGTAGTCACTACATACTGTGATATTGGGGAAGGACTTTGTGATTTGCACATATCATTTCCAGTTAGAGCAAAGTAATCATTTCTTAAATTATTATTTATTATTTTACCTTATAATAATTACTTTGCTATTGCATAGTTATATTTTAAACAAATTTTTTCATAATTTTTAAGAAATCCTTTCAAAATTTATTAATATAAATAAAAAAACAGAATAGTTGTGCAAAAAGTTAAATAATTCTTCAAAATTTAATAAACAGCTTAAATAAAAATCTGGAATCAGATTATCAGATAAATAATATATTAAAGTATTTAAAAATGTGAGATTTTATTAAAAATTTTTCTGTATAAATATAATCAGAAATTTAATAATTTGTTTACACATATCACAGTACAACATAAAATTAGTGATTGTCTTGCTGCACAGCAATGATCTAATATTAGAAATGCTTAATTATGAATATTAGAATATGCATATATGGGAGTGGTCTCATCAAAACTGAAGGTCTATGGGTATTTTTTATTAGTTGATTTTTGTCCTTTACAAAATATAATGAGTGCACTAGGAAAAATCTACTAATTCAGAAAAATTCTAATTTTTTTTTTAAATAAATTTTTTCAATTCTTCTTTTTTTTCAATTCAATGAACTTCCATTCTGCAACCACTTACAGATTAATAGTATTAAAGTGATTTTTGCTTTGTGTTGTTTTGTTTTTATTTTTTAATGTTATTTTCCAATCATTGGTTTGATTATTAAATGGCAGGCCTTTACAAGTCCAACTATGAGCTGCCCACTAATCAGAATTGGATTTGGAAAGCATTCATGGTAGAATCAGCAGGACTATAGAGAGATGGGGATCAATGGGATGAACTTAAATATATAAAGAAAAATTTGTAAAGTATGGGATCTGAAGTCAATTCTAGGTCTACTGGATTGAAAGACAAAGTATATAGATACAGCCTAATAAATCTGACCAATGATAAAAATCTATTAAAACTGGATGCAGCTATAATGAAAAATAAAATTTTAGCTAGATTTATTTAAACTGAATGTTAGAATTTGACTAGCTTAGAAATTTAATTAGTAGTGTATGTTCATTTTAATTTTTAATATAAAAAAAAATTATTATAAAAATAAGGAAAAAAAAAAACAGTTTAGTATTTTATAAACTAGCACTTAATTGAGAAGCAATAGTTTGTTTTCACTAAAAACAAACATGTATTTTATTCAAATAAAACATTTCAGTATGAGGAAGCAAAAATAACTGTCCTGAATAATGTTACATTTCTGCAAAAAATTCTGAATTTGATAGTTTTTATCTTCTTGATAAGCTATATTTCCATATAGATAAATGATATAGATTATTTTCAATTTTTTTTTTAAATATGCAGTTGAATTTTATGTAAATGATTTTTTTAAGTGAACTTTCTTATTATATGTAACTTAATTGCAAACATTTCAAGAAATATTTTTAAAATGAAATGAAACAACTGAATAAATGTTATTGACTGGCATATTATAGTATATTGCAACGGTGGCCAACCTTTTTGAAAGCAAGTGCGCAATGAAAAATTTTTACAGCACAGTGGGCACATGACCTTTTTTTAGGTGAGTAGCAGATAGAATAGAGAAATATATTAGCGTTACAATAATATAATAAAATCATTATAGTTCATGGTACATAAATGGTAAATAATAAGTAACAAAAATAATAATTTGGTATATATAAAATATATAAATATAAAACAAGCTATTATCTTCTTTAATGAGAAGGTTGATATTGTATGTCTTCACACAATTTTTAACATTCATGACAAAAATCATGACTGTAATTTGATACTGCTATTCTTAAGCAATCATTCAAATTTTCATCCATAAGACGTGATCTAAACTTATTTTTAATAAATTGCATTGAAGAAAACGTGGCTTCACTTAGATAAGTCAATCCAAAAAAGATTTTAGCTTCAGTGCACAATTTCTTAATATTGGATATTTATATGAATCAACAAATTTCCAGAATGTCTTGTCCATATTCATAGCTTTCAAAGCGATGTCATTTTGTAATTCTTCTTTATAATTGGAAAAAGTATCAAAGAGAGAGTTGGCACCAGCAAGTAAATCATTTTTATATAATTCTCCATTTAAATATGATTTCTTGTTGTTTAAAAGAAAATGTGCAATTTTGAACGATGCCATAATAACATTTTTAGATTTATTCTTTACTTTCTTAAACAATGATTGTTGACTCACTAATGCTTTTTTTAAGTATTTATTTTTCTTTTCTTATGACACTATTAGCATATATTTTTGATGAAAGTTCTTATATTCTAATTTATAATGTCGTTCATTATTATATATTTTTGTTGTTATATTGCGATTGCACAGAAGACATACGGCATTTCCCTTTATTTCCATAAAACAATATTCTTTTTCCCATTCATTTTGGAAGTTGTAAAAACGTGGCCATTTACTTGATCCTGCTTCAGATATTTTACGTAGACTTCTCTTTTATCGTTATAAATAAGTATTTTTATCCAAAAATAACTTTAATAAATTTGTGAATTATTGCAAACAACCATTCAATACAATATACACACAATTCAGTCATTAATATCAATTTACAAGCATAATATACTGTTGCGTTGTCATTGTATGTACATATTTCAGCACGAATGCAAGTGATACAAACAGAGTCCGCATGAGTCTTTTCCCGCACAGTGTCGGAGCATGACAACTGCTGTCAGTAGATCAAAGGTTTTTGTGCTAAGTCTTAACATGTTAAAAACATTTAAACTACATTTTTTAGTTATTATTTATTTTTTTATAATTTTGTAAATTACAATTCTTGTTCAGTAGATAAAACGCTATTTTAGTAGATTTGCAGTAAACTCAAACTAATAAAACAGATGAAATAAAATTATTATTACTTATTTTGAAATTATTTCCATATGATTAAAAAAGTTAAAAAATGATATTTTTAAATTAATTTTTTTTAAATCTTTCCATGGGCGCATAATAGACCAATTGTGGGCGTGGGGTTGGCCACCACTGGTATATAGTATAATTAATAATTGAGACTGTAATGTTCTTATGATAATTAAATTATTTAGTTAAAATAAAACCTACTTGTAGGAAGTCTTGAACGTTTTAAACTCACACATATTTTGTTTCCACATGTTTCTGATGGACAACATTTTGTATTTTCAGGGCAATCAAAATCATTGATGCAAGTACTATTTTCACAAAGTGCTCCATTTTCAATAAACTGTGGACAAATTTCTGAAGCAGCTGCATCTGAAATGTTAAAATAATTATTTTATTATTTACGATTTTTACTTAATATATTTTCCTTAATTTATATATATATAGAATATTTCACAAATGAGCCATATGAAGTAAATGCTCATGAGCAAAAATATGAAGTAAAAGCACTTACTTCAAGAAGAATAAAAAGTAAGATAAGATAAAGTACTGCATATAATAATCATTATATAAGCCAGAGGTGGGCAAAAGATGGCCTGCGGGCTGGATCCAGCCTAAGGCATCTTATACGGCCCGCCACTTAAATTAGAACACATTGAGGAATGTATAGATATTCATATAAATTAGAACACATAATAGTTTCAAGGCCCACATTTGCAAAATTCTACTTGAAAAGAAAAAATAAAATAATGGATACTCTTGCTAATGTACACGTACACTACAGAGTTAGTCCAAATTTTGATGATATAAGTAACCATGAACCTAGTAAATTTCATCATTCACATTAGGTTGTAAGTTTGTTTTTATAAAATTAATTACACAATTAGGTATCTAATATTTTGTAATATTCTGATGTAATAGGTTATTCGCAATCAATCAGTTTAATAAAATACTTATGTTTTTAAAGAAAATTGTCTGAATTTATTAATTATAAAACAAATTATTTTCTAATGTTTCTAATGAAAAAAGTAGTTTTACAGATGATTTTGAACTCTTTTCATACCAATAAAAACTAAGAAAGTAACACTAGAAAAATATATTTTAAAAATAATATTGATACACGAATATATTCTTTATGTAAGTATCACAAAAGTGGCTACATACGACAGTGAGATTAACAAGAACATGTGCAGATAAATTGGCACAGACATTATTCTTGTCCTGTGTGATGATGAGAAGAATGTGTTTGTGCAAGAATCAATCTTGTTTGAACATGAATACTTATTTTATGTCAAAATAGTTTTTATTAATTATTAATAGAGTAACTAATGTTATCATCAATAATTTCATTACATAATTATATAATAATAATTAATAATTACATGATTATGGCGCCGTAAGGTTAAATTTGCCCTTAGGCACTTTTCAAATTTTATATGGTCCGCTTCATCCTGAAGATTGTTTATCCGGCCTTCGGCAGAAAATAATTGCCCACCCCTGATATAACCTGATCCACAATTTTCAAGTGTCACAACAATATGATATTCATTGAAATAAATAGATAACTTTATAATTTTAACAATTTCTAAAATTCAATTCACTATTAGAATGAATGACAAAACATCAGATTTATAGGACTGAAACATCATAATGCAACATGAAGAAAATGCTGAATGGAGAGCAGGAAACAATCATTTATTATATCATATCATGTTTGGTCATGTTTCTCTACAATATAATTTTATTATTTGGTGGAAAATATCAAAGAAATATTAAAGTTTTCATTATTTTCAAATCTCAATAAAAATACAGGTGAAACAATCATAAATCAGCAATTCTAAGGGGATACATGCAATCCAAATGATCCTAACCAGCCAAACTTCCCCTAGCGGTTTATTTATTTATTTTTAATTAATTATTATTTTGGCAGTTAATTCAAAAAAATAAATAATTAAACCGCTAGGGGAAGTTTGGCTGTTTAGGATCATTTGGATACAGGTAAAATTCTATTATAACGAAATCAGTAGGATTGTTGCCTCATTTCATTATAACTAATATTTCGTTAAAATGGAATTTCATATTTTTTACCATTTTATTTAAATTTACAATTATGAATATTGTACTGTGCATACTATATGAATACTGTATTTTACAGCTTCATTATAAATTCGTTATATCAAAAATTTCATTATAACAGAATTTTATCTGTATTTAACAAAACTTAAATGAGGAAAAATCAATTAAAATAGACAATGGAAATTTTGCTGTAATTGATATGATTGAAAGCTAGCCAATGCACATGCAATTGTTGGAAGCATAAATCTGATGTCTGAAATCAACTGAAAAATAATCACCTTTATTTTCTAAATAATCAAAACTATCAGAAAATGCATAAATGATCAATCAGAAACATCAGAGATTGCTATATTTCTATTTAATATTAACTGATGATATGTGCATTGGTGGAAACCATGTTTACTCATTAGAAAAAAATAGATTCTACACGTTCTTGATCTTATCTGTGAAGTGCTTACTATATTAATATTTTTGAATTTATTTAAATATGAACATTCATATATTCACATATTTTTAATAATATAATTGAGAAGAAATATCAGTTTTGGAAATAAATATGACACATCCAGCTGCTAGACAAAGACATGTTACTAATACGAAGAGTATGCAATACAGCAACTTTAGATATTTTTAATCATATTTGTGCAGTATTCAATATTTAACTACATACTAAAATATTAATTTATTTATAGTCATATTTATCCAGATAATTAAAAATATAAAAAGTCAAATCAATATCATAAAGATTTTTGTTAGAAATAAATATGATAGATTGAGTGGCTGGTATGAAGGAAATGCATTATCACTGAGCAGAGAAATCTTACAATCTTGTGTAAAAATTTCAATTTTTAACTGTCTCAATATATAAGTCAACTCTTCAAAATTTTTTCAGAAAAAATCATCAGTTTATACCCATATATATATTAGATAAAATAAAAAAAAAATTTTCTTCAACCTATATGAATAAGTTCTACCTTTTTCTTGCTACCAAACCCTGCAGTTTATGAGCAAATACTTCCTTAGAATGAGCATATTAAATAAGGGAAGGTTGAAGGTTTGGTCAATTAGAGAAATTTTTTTAATAAATCTCTAATTTTTTTTTATAAAACTTAAGATCAAAATTGCCTATATTTTGCTATTTTTTCCAATTTAATAAAAATTATCTCTATGAAATAATTACTCATTCACTGAAAATTGAATATTTAGGAATATTAATTGAATTGTTGCTATCTATATAATAATTTGTTTATCCTCATTAGTGTCACGTACAACTTTACCCTAAAATATCTTGAAGACTATGCAATAAAATTTTATAAATTCTTCTGATATGAATTTCTATAAGCTGAACTTAGAGTTTGTGACTTTTAAATATTCTTTTAAAATACCCGTTCTTTTTAGAACGGGTATTTTAAAAAATTCTAATATCTAATTCTCTTAAAAAATTCTAATCTTCTAATTCTCTTAAAAAATTCAAATATCTCAATTTTATAACTTATTCGATAGATAGTGCGATGTGTCCACTAAAAAACTATTAAAAAATTCAAATATCTCAATTTTATAACTTATTCGATAGATAGTGCGATGTGTCCACTTGAGATGTTGGCTTTCTGGTAGATCAAGTTAGGTCTTATCTTTCAGACAATAATTTTGCATCAATTAATAGATAAGGAGGATACATGGTAATTAACATAACACAAAAATCTATAAATTTTATAAACAGCTTCCATTTTAATATATCTATTTTTCTTGTCAATGATGTTTGTGATGTGACGCTGTTTCTTGCACATGAAAATAAAACAGAATATTCCCTTTCTAATCTGCTATTTACCCCTGGATAGTTTTATCAAATGATTTTAGGGAAATTCAGTTGAGGTGAGTGAATCATCAATCAGTCTGATTACAGTCGTTTCCTCATCCATCCATTTGGTTGACAGCTCATACCTGTAACCAAAATACCAAATTACATTCATCCTTACATTTTTCTAGGAGATTTCTCAGTTGGTCAAGATATTTGTCAATCTACAATCACGTATCAAAATTAGGCACTTTTATTGGTGAAAACATTTGCGATGGATTCTATATAACAACAATCATTTCTCTGAACAACAAATTAGCATGGGGCGGCCAAATGGGAATGTGTTGTCATACCACGCAGGAGGATCTGGGTTCATGTCCCGGATTTGGTTCGCGGGGTACTGGGCCTGGCCCGGTGATCCCCGTCCTTCACCATTCGGCCCCCCTCCATGGGTGTGAGTGCAGCCCATGGTTGGAACTGGCCCCGCCTCCTTAGTTATTTACGATTGGAAAGAGAGCGTAAAAATATGCAAAAAAAGAAATTAGCACATATCGACAGGTTAGACTAAAGAACAGTAATAAACAATAAAAGAACAGTAGTAGACACGAAAAATGCACAAAATAAGTTGTGTGCAAGATGATTTGGCGCCGCGGCGAGCTGATATAATTTTGTAAAGTCCCAGTAATAATAGTACCAAATGAAAGAAGTCAATCTATAAGTCAATGATCACAAAAAACAGGAGTCAAATCAGTGATATATTCGAGTAGGTTGCTATAATAATGACTATTTATTAGAGTTAGCAATCCACTCTAATGACATGTAATTTAATGAGCAGTCATCGATTCCAATGTGTTAATGACATCAAGAAAGATTAAGTGGGGTTCATGGCAGTATGCCTCAAGGCAGGTACACTTTCAAATGAACAGCGAAAGCAGGGCCAACGAGAGAACGGGATGATGGGGTAAAATTCTCCAGGCCCGGGATTCAAAAGGCTCGACATCATCCTGCAATTTTTACACACTAATTAATCGAATAAGGAAGGAATCCTTATACGATTAATTAGAGTCTGAAATGAGATAATATGAACCTAATAACTTTAAAATTATTTTTCCCACGTAAATTTTTATCCCGAGCCCAGCGACATCTTTTAATGCCCCTGGCAAAACACTAATCCCAGTGGAGTATTTTAATTAAATTCAATAGAAACTTCTGAAATTATTCCTAATTAATTGGATATAAAATGCAGAATAATTGTAACATTGCTAAGAAATAAGGAAGCAGCAGACTGATTATCCAACAATGCTAAACTAATCTTTGAGAGTGATTAGAAGGAGAAGAATTAATGTGCGCTAAATTAGCAAATATGCTTTAATTCCCAGAATGACTTAAGTGAAGATCATTCATTCCATTTGAATAGCAAAGTTCCCAGTGGAATCAGCATATGGAATCAAATAATTGATTCAAGACAAATCTTTGAATTCAATTGGAATTTATTTAGAAAAATGTATTTTCTCATGATTAATTATATATTGCAGCTTCATCAGCAAGTGCATCAGATAATTTATAATTTGTTCTTTCCACTTATCCCGAAAATTCCGTAATTAATTTTTATAAAGAAATATGTTCTTAATTAATAAGACAAACTTTGTTAATAATAAAGAAATTTTGCTTAATAATTGCATTAAATTTTGAAATAATTAAATTATAAAATCATTTGTCGATCATTGACATATTCCTTTATTGCTGGTGTAGCTGCAATGGGTTTACTAGTTTTATATAACAATTATAATTATGAAAATTCTAGTTTTAAATTTCAATTGCAATTTGTTCAATAATCCTTCTGAATAAATAAAATCACCACATTTTAGGGAATTTCACACAATAATAGTTTGCAAAATTAAATTAAAATATAGCATGAAAATGTAATAAGAATATAGAATAAGCTTATTGAAGCTATCAATCACCACTAATGCTTACATTAAATGATTGTAAGTAAATGATATCCTTTTCTATATGTAATTGAAAAAATTCTTTATCAAACATTAAAATTAAATTTGTCTGATTCTATTGATAAAAAAAACTATTGATACTCAGTAAATATTGAAATAAATCTATCAAGTACATTTATTTTACTATTAGTATCAAAGACTTAATTAAAATATCAATATTTCGAAAATATTGAAATTTACAGTTCAATACCATCTTAGCACATTATAAGGTAATAAGCAGTTTTTGAATTGATTAATTTAAATATTGAAATGTTGACTGCATCCTAACCCACTACTCATTGGCCCTCTAAAAATTCTCTCAATAAGTCAATCCATTCTTGGTATCAGAAATCCATTCAATATTTTTTCTTCAAATTAAAATGAGCTCTAAAATCATTAGTACAAGGTGAAGTATGACATTTATAATGTTTTATATTACTCATCTTTCTTACAACTTCAATCATATTTAAAACATAAAAATTGTGGACTTTTTGTTATAAGGATGAGTCTAGTACTGACTAAATATAAGATTTTAGAAGGATTTGCTTTATACTTTAAGGTAAATATTCTCTTTATCATACAATTTACTTATTATACAAGCAAAAAAAGATTTCAAGTAAGAGCATTTGCTCAAACTTTGCAGTAAACAGCTTTGAGTCAATTTTTATTTATATTAAGGCAAGTATTTGCTCCAAATTTCACAAGTAAAAGGTAATATTTGATTTTATTCAAATGGCCCAATTATTACGACGCGCCAAACATTTTAGAAGATATACCAGTTTTTGAAAGACTGATTGAACCCTACAACGATTTAGAAGCTGAGAAGATGAGATGGGCCTTTACCAATGAACATTTAATTAAAGCGCATCAAACCCTCGTACCACCTGCTGAAAGACTATCTGTGCGTGACAAGAGAATGCGGCAAACTTTGGAGTGGATCACCGACCAGACTGTGGCCATAGGTCTATTGTCTTTCGTGTTTTGTTCTCGTTGTTGACCAATCGTTATGGTTTAAAAAATGTTTTGAATCTTGTCAGATAGTCTCTGGTAATCTGATTCAAATTTTTTATACTCTTCATCATTTACAGTCTCAATAAACCTCTCCTTAACAGCCTCGAAGCAGTTTTCCAGCTTGGTAATGCGTTCGATCACATAAGCGAAATTATCTGCTTCTAATGGAACATTAATTTTACTCACCTCTGTTTCAATATCGTTAAATTGTCGTTTAATTGTTGCAATAACTTTTGTTTTTGGCATCCTGTCGACTTTTTTCGTGTTCTATTCACAAAGAACTACATAAAGATATCCTTTTGTCAATATTAGCCTACTTTATTCTACCATTTTAAACTCTAACCGCCGTCTTTTCTCGCGCCCCCTCCCGTCCTAATTCAGCATCATTATTGGACGTCACATATATATGTAAAGTGAATTCCGCTTAATTGAGACATCGGTTAATTGGGACAGCCGCGTAATTGGGACAAATCTCAAAGAACGAAAACCAAACGATTCCGCTTAATTGAGACATCGGTTAACTGGGACAGCCGCGTAATTGGGACAAATCTCAAAGAACGAAAACCAAACAACAGCCGCGTAATTGGGACAAATCTCAAAGAACGAAAACCAAACTAATTGCGTAATTGGGACAAATCTCAAAGAACGGAAACCAAACTAATAAACTATGTAATTGGGACAAATCTCAAAGAACGGAAACCAAACTAATAAACTAATAAAAACAGTCGATTCTGCTTAATTGGACCACCAGGCCAAATCTCAAAGAATGGAAACCAAACTAATAAACTAATACATAATATTATTATTAATACAGTGGATTCCGCTTAACTGGGGCAACGCATAATTGCGCCAAATCTCAAAGAACGGAAACCAAACTAATAAACTAATACATAATTTATCGGAAACCAAACTAATAAACTAATACATAATTTAAACGCTTAATTGGGAGAAACCAAATTAATAAACTAATACATAATTTAAATGCTTAATTGGGACCACTTTTACCTAATTGGGACAGTAGCAGAAAAAAAATTTTCAATTTTTGATATATTTTAGGGATTTTTCGAAAGTATGGCTAATACATACATATACTAATTTTTGCCAAGATGTCAAGAAAGGATTTTACACAGCATACACTGATCTTTGCCAAAATATCAAGAAAGGATTTTACACTCAAGTAAAATTGCTGCATACATGCACTAATCTTTTCAAAGATGTCAAAAAAGGATTTTACACTCAAGTAAAATTGCTTGGCTGAATAAAATTGAAAGTTAGCCATTTAATACAAGCCATGATAGACTCGCTGAAATAAACTAAAATATACCATAGACGCGTCTCCTACAAAAAGAAAATCAACTGCGTAAGGCATGGGCATTACAGAAAGAAATTCCAGGAACATCGAAAAGAAAGCGTTATGGAAAGGATTCAGCTCGCTGAAATAAACTATACCATAGACGCGTCTCCTACAAAAAGAAAATCAACTGCCTAAGGCATGGGCATTACAGAAATTCCAGGAACATCGAAAAGAAAGCGTTATGGAAAGGATTCAGAAGTCGAAGAAGCATTAGATCAAGGATTTCTATAGTTAGAGGGCGAGGCGTGAATATCAGCGGCCCAGTGTTAAAGACGGAGATCGATAAAAATAATAATAATTAGGTACATGTTTTAAGAAATCATTAAAATAGATATCTAATTATTATTTTTTTACCTATTATTTATTTATCTACAATTACATATTTTATTTTAGAATTTATTATTACTTCGTTTAATTG
>AYEL01053962.1:0-62842 GCA_000484575.1 Olivierus martensii
CCAATGAAACCACTAATACCATCAATATTAGACAAGCGGAAGATTTAAGCCCAGCATGGAAATATGCTATTAAGAAAAGTTTATAGCACATCTAAATGTTTATTTGTCATTAAAAAATAACCGTATTTATATATTCTCTAAAAAATTTTTGTTATATCCCGATTTTTTATGTTCTGACGTCAACCTGTTCAAAAATAATTTTATTTGTGTTCCATTACATTTTAAAACGAATTGTAATTCTTCTGTTCTTTACTGTTAGCAACTGAAGATGGTATCTGTATTACCGAAAACGTTTTTGCTTCCAATAAAATTTTTTAGTGAGAACTTATACTGCTAAAAGTGCTTTTTGTTTCAGTTAAGGATTTATATTCCTACTGATATTAAAAGAATAGGTTAAAATTAATTTTATGAATTACATAAAGAAAAGTAGTTTAATTAGAACAGAATTTGGATCTGCATTATTCATCTCATTGTGTTAATTATATACCAAAAAGATGATAGATCTAATCAAGAATTTTTCATAAATTCTTAAAATTAACAAAAATAAACTTCAAAAACAGTCCTAGGAAATTTTCCCACCACAATGATGGATATGTCATCAGCTTATCCAACACGAAGAAACCCTTCCCATTAAGTAGAGATCCAACAGTGAAGAAGCCCTTCCCATTAAGTAAAGTCAATAGCTCATTCAACCACAAGGCTTCAAAGAAGAGGAGACAATACCCCCCTGCGGACATCCCCTGTCAGTGAGAATCATAACTTCCTCTTCATAGAGTCTGCAAAAAACAACTCTATGCCTTAGTATGGAGCCAATCCAACAAACAATCGTTGAACTGACTCCATGTCTGGTAGAAGCAAGGCTAACTTGATCAAAAGAAATAGTCAAAAGCCCCTTGAATATCAAGGAAAGCACCAAGGGCAATCTCCTTGTACCCAATAGCTCATTCAATGAGTGAAACAACCTCATGAAGAGCATGCTCAGTCGAATTGCCAGATTGATAGGCAAATTGGCTGTGACAAAGGGAGATCTTAACCAAGGCCCCATCCCTAATAAATCTATCCACCAACCTCTCCAATGTCTTCAACAAAAAGGACATCAGACTGATCGGACGATAGGACTTAGCCACAGTATAAGAATTGCGCCTGGGTTTAGGTATAAAAGACACCCTCACCTACCTCCAGGACCATGGAACGTAGCCAAAAGCCACACAGGCCAGAAAGACACGGCAAAGAGGGGAAACCAATGGAACATAGCCAAAAGCCACACAGGCCCGAAAGACACGGCAGAGAGGGGAAACCCCAAAACATCAATGCCCTGTTGCAAGAACACAGCAAAATGCCATCTGGTCCTGCCAACTTAAAAGGCTTAAAAACACTTATAGCCCATCTAATATTAGATTGATTAATCATCCCCCACAAGATCCAATCCTTCCTTGAGGCATGGTAATCACACCATCAAGGCAGACTGCACCCCTCACAAGTTCACAATCATCCCTCATGACATGATAATCATATCCATCAAGGTCAGACTGCACCTGCAAGGAGGATAAGTCCTCAATCAAAGTAGACCCAGGAAAGTGTACCCGAAAAAGTTCCTTAATCCTCAATCAAGATAGACCCAGGAAAGTGTACCCGAAAAAGTTCCTTTAAAGAGTTCCTGCAAGTACTAGTCATACTGCCATCAGGTAGTTGAAGAGAACCAACCCTGCAAAAATCCCCACTAGATATTATCTTTACAAGTCTGGATACCTCAGGTATATCTTTAATTCCCTGGCAGTACCGTTTCCAGGAAGACCTTTTAGCTTTTCTAATAACCTTATTATAATCAGTGAGAGCACTCCTATATGCGTCCCAATCAACAGTCCTCTTAGCTTTGTTAAAAAGCCGTCTAACATTGCGTCGAAGATCGCCCAGCCTTTCATTCCACCAAGGAACTCGCCTTGATGAGCGAGCAGTCCTGACAGGACAATTTTGATGGTAGGATAAGAGAATTGCCTGTTGAATCTGGTCAACAGTCATCTCTAAATCCACCACTGAGCAAAATCTGCTCTGTACACCCCCCAAGTTAAATTTAAGGTTTTCTCTAAAGGAAGCCCAATTAGTCCTCCGAGGGTCCCTATATGTAACCTGACTAGGTGCCATACCCTGCAGAATAAAGCAAATATATCTGTGATCTGAGGAAGAAGGCTCACGAGATACATGCCAATTCTGAGTTAGGTCAGAAATACACTGAGTCTCTAACGTTAGCTCAATGACTTCCCTCCTGTTAACAACAGCAAAGGTAGGCTCATTACCCCTATTCAGAATAAAAAATTTAGTACCTATCAGAAACTCCAACAGGTGCTCCCCCCTATGGTTGATGTCTTTGCTACCCCAAACCACATGATGAGAGTTAGCATCGATACCAACCAATAAATCAGAATAACTCTTTTGACAAAATCTCACCAAAGACCCAAACTCAGGCGCGTAGCTGCGCTTCTGATTGTGCCCGCATGATGCGACGCAATGCATAGCGTGTCTAAATGCTATTGACCACTTGTATACATTCCGATGAACGAACTTCATGGTTCACTGATGTAACGGAAATTGGTCAGATGTGTTGGTGGAAGTTCATCTTTATCATAAGGGAAATAAGCAGAGGAAACAATAAATTCCCTACTAGCACTCCCCTCATCTAGCATCACCCGAACAGTAGTGAGGTCCCTTGAACAGTAATCCCAAATGGGTGAAACATGTATATTATTCCTAGTGAATACACAAGTCCGAGGACCACTATCAGAAGTACAAGAAGTAAAAGAAAACAACTTACCTTCCTTGCAGTGAAGCCCCCGTATTCAGCCCTTATAGTGACACGGCTGTTGAATAAGAGCAAGGTCATAGCAGCCCCCACGAGCAGCTGACCCAAAAGGGCGGAAGCACTCCCAAGCCGCTTCGGCTTGGGAGTGCTGGAGGTTGATCTGAATCACCCTCAAACCCATGACATTACAAGTACCTAAGGTGGGCAAAGTTCCATGCCCTCCTCCATTGACTGGGCGTCGGAAGGACTAGTGGTACCCCCGGAGACCCGATCCTTATCAGAGAGCCCAAGCAGTTCATGCCCCTTTTCAGGAGCAATTACCGAAGCTATCAGTCTCCCAGACTTGGAATTGGGATCCGAAAGTACCTTAAAGGTACCCTGATCGACCCCAGAAAAAGCCTTAAAATTGGCTGCCTTGATGGTCTTTGCCGAAGCAAGATCAACCATTCAGAATTAAACGCTGTCCTTTAGCATCCCTACTACAACCCATGACCCTCCAGTTTTCAGTCTTGAACCCCGGATTGAATACTTGGAGTCGCGCAAAAAGATGGCGCACATCCTGCGTACGTGTGTCCGCAGTACGATAAGCCATCTTCACAGGCGTGGGAAGGTTCATCGCAGGAATAATCCTTAAACGAATCCCTTGCCCAAGAATACACCCATCCAAAAGTTGGGTAAGCCACTGACAGGTGAACTCATTTATACAAGTATAAATGAGTGCACCATTGTCTAAAGTATAACCCTTAAGCAGTGGCAAGGTCTCCCCAGAAAGGATTCTATCCACACCACTCAGGATCCTATCCAAAATGAGATCCACCTCAGCAGCTACCATCTTGGAGTCTGGATAACCCTCCTTAATGATGGCTAACCAAAGAGAAGTCAGGATTCTATCCACACCACTCAGGATCCTATCCAAAATGAGATCCACCTTAGCAGCTACCATCTTGGAGTCTGGATAACCCTCCTTAATGATGGCTAACCAAAGAGAAGTCACAACTTCCATATAAGATCCAGGCCAAAAGCCCTGGGACCGCTTAGTAGGCCTAATCTCCTCAGAAGAGGGGGTAGACAACACAGAACTGGTCCTCTTGCCAGCACTTGCATAAACTCATACTCATTTATTTCTCTCAATGCACAATAGAGTACAATAAGAGCCCCCTGTAAAACAAATAACCCAACAAAAAATAAGAAAAATACATACAAACAGAGTTAAGAATAATACATATTATAGTTAGTTGCAGCTCTTAAAAGAATGAATTCTTATATTTAACAGTACAAAAATTAGGTATATACAAAAATTCATATTTTCTAGCAAAAAATTGAGGCACATTATACTGAATCTTGGAAGATGGGAGCTTTCCACAGATATAATTAGAAATATTTTTAATGTCTGATGAAATGAGTATATCATGCACTGGCCTAATATTTAACAAATCATAAAGATCCCGTTTATTAATATATTGAGTAAGAAGGATATTATGAATTGTTTTCACTGTATAACTAATGGCATTATCAATTGTGTTAAGTTTGAAGAAGAGGTAGAACTGTATACAGGAAGACAGTAGTGCAGATGAGAGAGAACAATAGAATGAACCTAGATTTTGAATAACTTAGAATCTTTGACGTGTGTAAAGTAACGCCAAATAAAACCAGTTTTTTTAAATATATTAGAACAAATTTGGTCAACATGAGTAGAGAAAGTGAGTCTAGAGTCAAGGTATACTCCAAGATCAAGATGAGTATGACATAAAGGAAAACAGCTATTATTAAAGTAAACAGTTTCAGATAAATCAGTTTTAGGTTTAATGGAGAATTTCATAAATACTGTCTTATCAGTGTTGAGTTTGAGATTATGATCATTTAACCATGTTTGTAAAAGGGAGAGATCAGAGCAAAGAATCACTAAATCACTAATATCAGAATTAATTACTTTAAAGTCATCAGCATAACCAATTACTTTTGAAGTAGTTAAAGAAAAAATCGGATTAAGATATAAAACGATCAATAAAGCACTAAGTGATGATCCTTGCAATACACCAACATTTGGGGAAAAACTGTCAGAGAGAACACAATGGTGTTTAACAGTATATTTATGATTAGAAAGAAAGGATATGATCCAATTAACCAAGATAATATCTAAGTTAAATAACATTTTAAGTGTATGGTACAAAACTGATAAATCGATACTATCAAAAGCAGCAGTTAAATCTAGAAAAGCAGTATAAGTGTCAGTTCTATGTTCGAAATTGGTAAAGATTAGAGAAGTAAATTCAATAAGATTAGATGTCGTAGAGTGAAATTTAGATGCATAATGTTGCGACGGACTAATAGAGTTTTTAACGTTAAATTCAATATATCCTAAAAGCATTTTAAGCATAGTGCAGGAGATGTTTATATAACTTTCTAATTATGACTGTTTTTACTACTTACATATGTATTAAATAAACAGCACTTTAAATATGTTACGGTTGCCATAGCAATGTATAGAACAATAATTTGAAGCATAGTGCAGGAGATGTTTATATAACTTTCTAATTATGACTGTTTTTACTACTTACATATGCAAATATAAATAAACAGCACTTTAAATATGTTACGGTTGCCATAGCAATGTATAGAACAATAATTTGATTCAAAAAGATATATGATCTAGAATGCCTGAAGAGGGTGTGACACACCAAAAACATTAGCATTAGTTTGAAGTATAATAGTGTTAAATAAAAGTTTTTATTAAGTAACTGCTTAAAGTGCTGTTTATTTAATACATAGGAGATGTTTATTGGTCGATAAGATGAAGGTAGCTTAGAATTTTTAGAAGTTTTCAAAACAGGGATTAAATATGAATGTAACTATTGTTTCAGACAAAAGCATTTTTCTAGAGTTAATTTAAACAGATATAAGAAATGATCACATACATAAGGAATCACTTTTTGATAATATATATACGGAATACTGTCAGGACCTTTTTTATATTTATTACTACTCAATAGGGCATTAATAAGGTCACTCCTTTTGAATTCAAACTTTCCTGTAGAGATAAAATCACTATTAATGGGAGGGATATTAAAAGCGATAAATTTTAATTTGTAACATTGGACAATCTGGTTAAATAATGTATTATTAATGTCTTGAGATGAATGTTTTTTCCGATAAGATAAATTATTCAACTTTTTCCATAGACGTCGAGAGTTTTTATGACAGTTATATACAGTATTAGAAGAAAGCCTTAGTTTGTCACATTTCACTGCATATCCAAAGCTAACTTGAGCATTATTGTAATAATAAAGTGCAGTGTAGCTGCCTGTCCTCCTCCAAATGCACTTATTTTTATTTACAAGGTTTTTAATTTTGTAAGTGGTGCTAGACATCCATATTGGTTTGTTAATAATTCTATATTTAGTGGGAACATGATTGGAAATAGAAGTTTGGATGAAAAGAAAAAGGTATCATAAAATAACTGAAGACTGATGTGAGTACAGTATAGAGAATCCCAAGGAAAATGAATTAGATCTAATATAATGTTATCCCAATCAGCGTTATACCAATCAATGTAAGAGAAATTGTTAGTTGATTGAATAATATCTTTATAAACATTAGCATAAAATGCAACAGGACAATGAAATTAAACCTACAGGAGAAAAACACTTACATTATGAAAAGAAGTAAAAATTAAACCCAAAAAATTCCTATTACGTGTGGGAAAATGAACTATTTGCTTTAGGTCGAAGATATGATAAATATGGTCGAAAAAGAATCTCTGATAAAGCAAAGGTCCAATATTTACTGCTTTAGTCGATATCCTATTGATAATTTACTACTTAATTCAGCACTAGAAAGCAGACCAAAGTAGTAAATAACACCAAGCACTTGAAGCAGGACAAACACAAGTTTATTATTAGATATATATAAACACATATACTAATAATAGTCTGCCCATTAGTATATGCAGTTTATATATATCTAATAATAAACTTGTGTTTGTCCTGCTTCAAGTGCTTGGTGTTATTTATTATATTAATAGAAGCAACAGAACTAGGTTGTTTAAAATTGCAGACCAAAGTAATATTATAACTTCTTTATTATCACTAGTGATAATAAAGAAGTTATAATATTACTTTGGTCTGCTTTCTAGTACTGAATTAAGTGTAAATTATCAATAGAATCTCTGATAAGTTGTAAAGTAAGAATAAGAAATTTTTTTTCCATTAGGCCAGCGAATATTACTAAAGTTAAAGTCACCACAAATAATTAAATCTTCATCAGTAATAAACAGTAGAGAGTCTGAAAGTTTCAATATAGTATCACATTTTGTTTGAAGTGTGATGTTCAGAGAAATGTAAATACAGGCAATAACAATGTTCAGATTAAGTAACTTGACAACTATTATACTATCCTTCCTAGAGATACTAGGGAGACAGACAGGCTATTATTCTTGATGGCAATAGTCCTCCCTCCACCTCTATTAAATCCACGAAAAGCACTGAAACTGGTGTATCCGTAATAACTATACACAGATCAATAGCTTTATCAGATTCTGTAATCCAAGTTTCTGTAAAGCATAAAACATCAAACTGTAAATTTAGCAATATATCCAGATCAGCAATTTTATTTCATATGGATTGAACATTTTGATAAAATAGAGAAAAACCATATTTAGATCTATGTGTTGATGTTAATTGCTAGGATAAGTCACGAGGATCGGCACCAGCTGGCATAACAATAGGACTTGGGTTCTTAGACGTTGAATGATTCATAATCTGGATATCTGTATTAGGTATATCAGTAATAGGACATTTATCTGAGTAGAATCTTCTAACAAGAGTACCATCAGGCCAAAACTGTGGGTTAATAACAGTGGAAGATCGGACGGAAAAACGGGAATGCAAAACGATGAATATGAATCGTATCTTGTTTTACATTTATAAACACAAATGTCATTAGATAGATGATCAGCAACATAACTATGTACGTTGTTAGCAGAAGTATCTGGATGCAGTCTTGAAATAAAAATTTTTTCAAAAGTAGATTTAGTTCGAACAGTAATTAATTTAGAATCTTTAGATGAAGTATTCTGATTAATAGATCTACCATTTGATCCTTTAACTGAAGATTCCTTAGCATTATTGTTGATATTCATTTTAGTAACAGTGGCATATGAGGGAGTTGTCTTATCATCCCTTAAATCATCGATAATACAAGTGTCACTAACTGTCAAAAAGGAAGTGTTTTCAGGAGCACTATATAAATTATTAATAGATTCATTTCTGATTTTAGAACTTGAATTAAGGTTAACTGAATCTATCTGAATGTGATTATTCAAGCGAAAGTTTAGTTCATTTGAAATTTTTTCAACTGCAGATTCAATTTTTGAAATTCGATTAGAAAGATTCATAAATAACTCAATTAAATGACGGTTTTCTTCTCGAATGCTGTTTAATGAAATATTAATAGTATGTTCCATAGCTGATATTAAGTTCTTATTGATAGCTTCAAAAATTAAATTAGCAACTAATTCCGAATTACCTTCGTGGTCAGTCATAATGCATTGGCTAGTTGATTCCGATGTAGTAAAGGCTGTTGAGGTGTTAGAGGAATGAGCTGATGTTACATTAGGACCATAAGAAGTTTCTTTATTGCAATTCGGACATATCCAAGAATCAATAGTGTCTTTAGACATTTTCCTGAATTTATTAATCTGAATATTAACACAAAACAGATGAAAAATATGCTTGAAATCGAATGAACATATTATGAAATCAGCATTTTTTTGAATAAATTTCGAACAAGCAACACAGCATGGAAGTTCACCTTCACTCGACAAAGAATGGTAAAAATGAAACAAAAAATGAATGATTAAGAAACATTATTGTTCATTTCAACAGAATTGACTAATTAAGTCAAGATTTCATTACTTAAACTGCTTAAACTCTTAGTTCAATCAAACACAAAAATCAGCACTATTTTGCAGTAGAGAAAAACTTTTATTTCTAAAAACTTCGCTAACATTTTTGGTTCTACACCATCGTCAGGCACCATACGAAATTACAACAGAATTCTAAAATAGAAGAATTCTAAATAATTTCTTCTATTTTAGAATTCCGTTGTAATTTCGTATGGTGCCTGACGATGGTGTAGAACCAAAAATGTTAGCGAAGTTTTTAAAAATAAAAGTTTTCTCTACTGCAAAATAGTGCTGATTTTTGTGTTTGAATTGATTGACTAATACACCCAATTCTGTTTTTACATGAACTTTTTTCCTGCATGATTTTGATTTAACACAAATTAGAAAAAAAAAATTAATTCTCTTTTACACAATTTGATTTTGATTTAACACAACTGACCCAAATTTTAAGAAAAATTTTTTCATATTACAGTGAATTTGGCAATCTTGACTTAATTAGTCAATTCTGTTGAAATGAACAATAATGTTTCTTAATCATTCATTTGCATCACATTATTCACTTCCATGTTGTTGTTTTTGGTTCCAATTATAAAAAAAATTTCTGAAAAATTTCCCTAATTATATGTATAATTTCAATAGGAAATTTGTTTTGTCTACATTTTGAATTTGGCATTTAAAGTGAAAAAGAACCTTTTTGATGTTTAATAATATAAAAAATTTAATAAAAATTAAAATAAATGTATGTATAAATTTATTAATTTTGCTGAAAGGTCAATAAATGATATGTTATAATTTTCAAACTATTTTGTCAAACATGATCCTAATGAGGAACGATCAGGAAATTTTCAATGTGATCTGATGTCATCAATGGCGTTTTACAGAGAATAATGTAATGGCCTAACCAAAACACGAATATGATTATGATTATTATGAATATGAACAATGATTAATAACTGAATTTGTTGTTAAAACTACTGAAAAATCAGCACCACAGGAGATCACAGAATTTCACCAATAGAGCAAGATGATGATGACCAAGATATTTCTAGTGTTAGCAGTGATATTGCTGTCTTACAAAAACATATGGGTGTTTATTGTCAGAAAGTACAACGAATAAAATTTTGTTATGTGTAACTCATATTATTTTGCCTAATTTTTGTGTGCATGAATTAGTAAACTGTTAATTTTTTTCAAATGATAATTTACATTATATAATATATTTTTATATACATGTGCACTCTTTATGAAATAAAAAGTGCAAGCACATAAAAATGATAAGATTCTAATATGGTTTTTCATATAATTTATTGTATTATTTTTGCTGATTTTTTTAGGTCTGGAACCAATATTCTATTTTCCATAGATACAGTATATTTTTTACATGTATTCTTCAGGAACATATCTATCATGTAAAAACTAGAACTGAGTGTATTTTCATATTATTTACAATACCTTTTACTTTCTCAGAATTTTATAGCTCATTGTAGAAAAAATTCAATTTTTATTTAAAATTTTAAAAATAAAATTTATTTCATACCAAAACCAGAATAACGATATAATACACTAAAAATTTGATAACAAGTGTAAAAGAGAATGTTGTAAGAGAAGTGGTTGGTGAAGTGAGAACAGGTAGGAAGAAGGACAATGCATGGTGGAATGATGAGGTGGCACATGCTATGTCTGAGAAGAAGAAAGCATATTTGAGAATGTTAAATGGAAATGTGAAGGAAAATGAGTATAAGAAATGTAAGAAATAGTGTGCAAAAATAATGAAGGAGAGAAAAGAAAGAGTGGCAAGAGAAAGAGATGAGTAACTGCAGAATGATTTTGAAGGTAATAAAAGAATGTTCTGGAAATATTTGAGAAGGGAACAAGATATGGGTGTGTCTGGGTGTGAAAGATAAAAATGGTAGAATGTAGTGGGATGAATCTAAGATAGTTGACAGATGGAGAGAATATTTCCATGAGCTTCACAAACATACTGGAGAAAGAGATGAGGGTGAAAGTAAGGAGCTAAGGATGAATGTAAGAAATATATATGAGTGTGATGAGAAAATCAGTCAAGAAGAGGTCATGAGTGCAGTTGGCATATTGAAATATGGTAAGAGTCCTGATATGGATGGGGTCACAGCTGAGATATTGAAGTATGGTGGAAAGTTTATTGTGGAATGGATGTGGTATCTTGTGTAAACTATGTTGGATGAAAGGTATGGTTTCAAGTGACTCAACTAAATCTGTGATTGTCTCCATCTACAAAGGGAAGGGTGAGAGAGGTGAATGCAAGAATTATAGGGGTATAAGTTTGCTAAGTGTAGCTGAGAAGGTATTTGATAAGATTGTGCTTGAGAGAATAAAGACGGTGACTGATGAAAAAGGATGAGATGTTCAATGTGACTTCTAGAGTGAAAGAGGATGTGTGGCTAGATTTTCGCAATGTTTATGATTGTGGAGACGTATCTCTGTGTGACGAAGAAATTATTCTGTGCTAAAGTCTTATAACATAATAGCACAATCAGCAGCTGGTTGTGCTATTATGTCATAAGACTTTAATAGAGAATAATAAGCAGTATGGTAATTTCTTATGAAATGACTATTCTGTGCTTTTGAAGATCTTGAGAAGCATATGACAGAGTGAATAGAAGTAATTTGTGGAAAGTGCTGAGGGAAAATGGCATGAATGAACAGCTGCTTGAGGAAGTGAGAGCAATGTAAAATAACAGTTCTGCAAGTGTGAGAGTAAATGAAGTCATGTCAGAGTGGTTTACAATCATGGAAGAGTAAGACAAAGGTGCGTGATGTATCCATGGCTGTATAATGTATACATGGATGATGTGTGAAATCAAGTGCTGTGAGTGAATTAGAAATGAAAGTAAGTGGCAAGAGTGTGTATTGTTTGTTCTCTTCTCTGAGAGTGAATAGGATTTGAGAATGCTTGTAGTACAATTGAATGAAGCATGTAAGAGGAAACAGATGAGAATAAATGCAGTGAAAATGAAAATACTTTTGTTTGAGAGGGATGAAGAATGTACAAAATGTGAGGTTGAACTGAATGAGATGAATCCAGAACAAATGAATGAGTTTGTATACTTAGGAAGTATGTTTGAGAGGGAGAGCTACATTGATGGTGAGATTATAAGAAGGCAAATGCTGGAATAAAAGTTGTGGATGCATTTTGAGGGTATATGAGGCATGAGAATCTGTCAAAGAATGTTAGGATGGCTGTATATCAGTGTGTGCTAGTTCCAACATTGATATATGGAAGTGAGACTTGGTTATAGGGTGAAAGGCATAGAAAGTGTTTGAGTGCAGTGGAGATGAGATACTTGAGATATGTAGTTGGAGCAATAAGATATGATTGAGTCTTGAATGATGAAATACAAAAAATACAAAAGCAATATGGAATGAAAAGGAGCATGATAGATGCAATAAGTCAACTTTGAGATGGTTTGGTCATGTGGAGTGAATGAATGAAGAATAATTAACAAAGCAAATACATGTTAGATATGTGGAAGATAAATGTGGGAGAGAAAGGCCAAGGAAATAATGAAGAGAACAAGTATCTGAACAAGATGAGTATCTGAGGAAATGTGGGTTTCAGAGTATTTATAAGAGGCAGACATATATGAAAAAAAAATGATTATAGAGGAAGCTGGTACAGTGTGTAAAGATAGGGATATATGGAACCATCTGATTGAGTGTTTTTGTTTTTCTCCCCCTTATTTTATTTTTCCTTCTTTAAGTCCTGCACAAGCATCACACTAGGATACAGGTGTGATGTTGTTGTTGTTGATTGTACTTCAGCTGGCTTACACTTGTTTGGTCTGGGGAATCTCTGGATAAAGTTAAACTTAAAGAATTTCTTTTAAAATTCCAGTGCTGTATTTCCTTTAAGATTATTAAGGATTGGCAAACTATATCTAGGAATTTGGCAATTCTGATGTCAGGTAAGATTCCATCAGATCTTTTGTTAACAGAAAAAAATTGTTTCAAATTTTTACATTTACTTTGGGTAGGTTAACAATTGATGGGAAAACCCAATAGATACTCCCGCTAACTTCTGATTGCTTTCTCACCCAACATAATACCATGATGCTTATATAATACCTTACAAAGACAGTCATAAACTATACATATATACAAATAGTTAAGTTCCAAATCAAATAAAGGGTAAGGTCAGCCTTTTGCAACATCAAGGCAGGGAGGTACTAGTGTTCAAATTTTAGGATTCACTAACTGCACAATAGTGCAGGCAGAACTTTTCACTATCTTGGAAGTTTTGAAATGCACTCATTATCAAAAAATCATGTACTAAGGAGGAGTTGTTAGAATCAAAGAAACTTTATGTGTGTGATTGTAACATTAATATAAGTAAATGATTACAGTATCAGAGCAAAAGGATACTTTTTGCAGAAAACTGAACACATGAAAGGAGGTTCTAATATCCTGTTGGATCACCTCTAAACTGGATACAAGATGTGATATGGGTGGGCATGGAGGCATACAGGGCCCATATAGTATCCTGCACCATCTCAGTACACAGTTATTGTAACTGGACCTCTAAAGCAACAGTTCTCAACTTTTTTAACATGCAATCCAACAAATTTTTTTGAAATCATACTGCAACCCAATGGTTTATTTTATAATATAAAATAAAAAAAATAGTATATCAGCATGATACTGTATGTACTCGAATTAACTTATAGTACAATGGACTACAATGTATTACTCACATACAATGAAATATAATCATGAACTGTAAATTAAAAACATGCTTTGTAATTCTTACACTTCAACATAAAAACATACACTTCAATGAAATACAAAATATGATTACTAATTTTAATACACTAAATGAACACACTGACTACTTAAAAAAAATGGTAATGTACATACAAAGTTATGCTATTCTGACAACTGACAATTACATACTAGTTCAAAACTAGCAAAACTGGGAATGGGAATGTACCGATGAATGCTGGGTTGGGCAGAACAAATATGCACATAGACTTGTTACATTCACAATGTCAAAATTAACTTAAGATATTAACGTATCAGAAAGTAATACCATTCAGAACCTCATAATTAATTTTCGAAAATAATGTCAAAGACAAATACGTTGTGCTGAAGATGGCTTAATAAAGCTGAAAGATCTTCAAGTTTAATAAATATATTTTTCCACTTTTAAAAATTGAGCTGAATTATTTACATTGAATAAGAAGTGGGAAGAAATTACGCATTAATGTCAAAGACTTTTTTGTCTATTTATTTATTTATTTTTATATTTTTATTTCAATATTTTACCAGTTCCTTTGCAACCCATTAAAAATTTAATGCAACCCAATATTGGGTCGCGACCCAAAGACTGAGAAACACTGGTCTAGAGCATGCAAACTTGTAGGCTGTTGAAGTTGGTATCCCAGATGGTCCCACACATTCTATTGGTGACAAATCTGGCAACTGGACAGGCCAAGGAAGTGTGGTAACCAAGCAGAGACATGCCTGTGATATTCTTGCTGTGTGTGAGTCAGCATTATCTTGCTTGAAAATGCTAGGAAGTCCTGCCATGAGAGACAACACATGTGGCTGCAGGATGTCCTGAACATATCGCTCTGCTGTCACTATCCATCAGATCACTACTAGGAATGTTGTATGCAATGGTTCCCTAGACCATCACACCAACTGTGAGGGCAATGTGTCACTAAATAGCAAAGGCAGGGTGGCAGCACTGACCAAAGGGCCTCCAGACATGAACATGCCATCGTCAGTGACCAAACTGAACCTGGATTCATTGCTGAAAACAACCCAGTTCCATTCCATAGCAATCCAATTTCATCATATATGACACACTGCAAATGCAAGTGATAGTGGGTGACTGTAAATGGCAGCAATGTAATGGATGTTGTGAAACTAAATGTCCTTTGGCCAAGTGCCTTGAAATGGTTATGGCAGAGACCAGGTCCTATAATGATGGTGCCACCTGTCTCTGGATGGTATACAATGAAATACTTGGATCTGTTCATGCTTGTTGGAGGAGCACACAGTCCTCTTTAGTGGTGATCTGTTGAGGGCATTCTGAGCCTTGTCACCATGTGTATATATATATATATATCCTCACTCATCCACTGGCCCCAACATCTCTTAACAGTTTCATCAAAACAACCTAGGTGCCAGAAAATTCATCAAAATGACCATCCAGCTTTTTTCATTCCAATAATCCAGTCCTCTCAAACTCTGTTAACTAGGCAAATTCTCTTTGATTGAGTCATAATAGCATGTCTAGTGATCAAATATCCCTCCACAATAGGTAAACTATGTAAAACTACAGACAAGTAGCCTCTAAGAGCCTTTTACAGGACACAAAAGCACAGATAAAGCACTTTTATATCCTTTGGTAACAAGCCCGTTCATCCAATCACATCACAATTCTAATCATTTGCATATCTGTTTCAGATATAACTTATAGAAATAACTATTATTAAGTAATAAGTGTGAATATCACATAGTGAAATTGAATGTATTTGTACTTCCAGGCATCCTACCTCCTCTGGCATGCTGCAACCACTACTTTTTTTTCAGTGGGGTTTGAGGTGCATTAGTGATATATCTACTCCCACAATTTCTTTCTTGTGGTAGTAGACATATCAGAAAGATTAAGTTTGGTTGATTACATTGGGCTTAACTAACAACTTCTATTTTAATGACTGTTTCTCTATTTTAATGACTCTCTTTCTCTTATATGTAATTTATAGATATAAGCCAAGTTATAAGTTATTAACATACCAAAAATGAAATAAAGAAAAAGAAAGGAAAAAAATAGTTATGCTACTAACAGAGATGTAAATTTCCTCCTAAACATAGCTCTAAGTTTTTACTAACATAGTTGGAAAAGTTTAGATGTAAGTTAATAACATAAGTCCTTAGCTTTAACTTCTAATATCACTTCAGTTGGGTTAGATCACTTTATTATCTCACTCATAATTTGACATTTCAATCTGGCCTATGACAACTCCCTTAGTACTCTATTTCAATGGAAAGGGGCAATCAAAACTTAGCCATTGAATTTAACATACAAAAAAAACTAGTGCTTTCTATCATTTTCTATTATTCTGTATGCTACTAACAATGGGAAAATAAGTGAAAATAATTTAATAAAAAATAATAAACTCAAATAAAACTAATTTATTGTCTCATATTTTATACTTCCTAAAAACAAGTTTGTTGTATATAATATATTATTGCATTGTAAATTAAGTTTTCATAGAATATTTAATTTGACAGAATAAATATTTACCAATTTCAGTTGCTTTAGGACAGCAAAATCCAAAATTTTCTTCATTGACAATTTTACATTCATGAGATGAAGGACATTTTTCACTGATGCAATTAATAATTTTTCCTGTAGAATTATTTAACAATGGAATATCACCACTACAATTATAAATTTTCTTTTTATGGCCTGCAATAAATATTTGAAATTATATTTTATTCTATATATTTCATTACTAAAAAATAAAGTATTTATAATATACAAACACAAACCCCACACACACATATACACAAAATTCCTAACTTATATAAATAAATCATTCAATAAAACCCTACAAATTCAATAAACCCTATATAAGTCAAAACATACATATATTGGAATATATCCTATACCTGAAACTTAAATATTCTAAGAAACTGTTTACTTATGAGAGATAATAATTCAATGCTAGCACTATTTTGAAGTGGAAAAACACAGACAAAACTTTGTAGTGCTTTCGACTTTATTAAGTCATCTTCAGCTTACAAACCAAAGATAAAAGATTTTAGAACATAAGAACATTTTATAAACATTTAAAATAAAGAATAGAAAAATGTAAATTAAAACGTATGTTAAACACCGTTGCATGTACATAAATAGATAATAATATTAAAAACTAATACAAATTAATAAACAAAAAAGGGTTGCTAATATTAATAAAATTTTTACATAAACCATTGTGCTGGTATAGTAACTGGCTAGTTGTCATTGATGACGTAGGTTTTGTGTTTTTATATGCTG
The DNA here is from genome assembly GCA_000484575.1 of Olivierus martensii. Lineage (NCBI taxonomy): Eukaryota > Metazoa > Arthropoda > Arachnida > Scorpiones > Buthidae > Olivierus > Olivierus martensii. The sequence goes on from AYEL01053962.1 coordinate 16,747, forward strand.
CAATGACTAGGGCTTCGGCAGTCTAGTCATTGCTGCATATAAAAACAAAACCTAGTCAATAACAGTTCAAAAGCTCATTAAAGTGAAAAAGAAATTTTTAATTCCGTAGAACGCCAAACAAATCAGGAAGAAATTATTGAAGGTTCAGCGTGTGAAAATATGGTTCCAAGAACTTGCTGACATTTTCTTCGATTCTTATATACAATAACAAAAGTACATGAAAAGAAATTGTATTCTGAACATAAATATAATACATTCTGAACATACTTATAATTTGTTATAAAATTGTTGAATTTTATTTATATTATAAAAATAAAATTCAACAATTTTATAACAAATTATAAATAATTCTTATATATGAATAATTTTTCAAAATGAAAACAATTATAAAATATATAATTAAATACATGATCTATCTGTTAACTTATTTTAAAAAATGAGCATGTAAGAAACATAACTGATTAACACTTTGATCTCCTAATTCTGATCTAATTTTGTACAAAATAATAGTAGAAAAAGCTCTTTTATATTCCACACTTGTTGGTTTAATAATTATTAAAGAATCATACACTATTTGAATATATACTGCCCCCTTATATTTTCCCATTGAAAATACTTCAGTTCTTTTTTAACGATTTTATTAATATTTTTTTATTTTTTTATTTTTGTACCAGAGGGGTTGTATTTCTGTTTTTCTTTTGATCAATAAGTAAAGTTTCTCTTTCATGGATGACGTAATTGCAGATGTCGAAGGAATTGTGCATATTGAATTTTCGGAATCATTTATTATTTCTGTTTCAACATGGCTGATCATAATATATGTATCGTTTTTATTGCATGGTTATATGCATTCAATCAATTCCACCATTTTATTTCTGATTGTAGTTTTACTTGTTTTATTAAATTCCATAATCCTCATCTTCCCACTTATTAAGATCAGTAGCAAAAAGATGTTGCAAAATATCTGAATAAACAGTTCATCGTTCTTTTATATGATATATCAAGGCCTCCATAATTTCATTACTCAACATCATATTCTGATCAGTTAGTTCATCCAGCCTGAATTTTAGTGTAACATTAGCAATATATAAATTAACATTTTTAGAGCAGAGTGTTTCAACAGCAACTTTTATTGGTTGTAATGCTAATATTGTATCAGATAACAATTGAAGATCAATGTCATTAAAATTAATATCTAATTTTAAATTTATCAGACTTTTTCTGACACAGTTTTGAATCTTAGAAAACGTTCTAACATAGCAAGCAAACTATTCCATCACGTTTTACAGTCTACAATTAAAGAAAGTTCCTTACCAATTTCTTCTTTTACATCTTTTTGTAATATATCATCATGTTTTGTTGGTAACTTGTGAAATATTTTGACTACTTTTCATATTTTGTTTATGAGAGAATGCAAATTTACATTTTGTACAGAATTTGTTTGAAAACTAGTTACCACGTCCTATATTACTTCTAAAATCCGGCCATTATATTCAGTATCTCCATCGCATTCTTTGTAGGAGTTGTCAGAATACTCAGATTGTCTTCAGCTGATTCAATAGATTCCGGTTCCTCATCTTCAGTTTCATCTACTACTATATCATTTCTGTTATACAAAACTTTGATCACACCCAACTGGATTCTATATGCTAAACATAATTAGTGATTTACATTAATAGACACAAATAAGTACAAAAAAGAGTATTATAGTTATGCACATAATTTACCGAATTACCGGTAAAAACAATGTAGAATTACCAGTAACAATTTCAGGCTAAAATTCGCAATTTACTGGTAAACTGATAAACTGGTTTACTGGTATTGCAAACCCTACCCACAACAATAACATAAACGAAATACTCTAACAGATTCAACAACAATAATGCAAGGAATAAAATGAATGCTTACTTCCTTTTAAGAGATTCTGAGAAAGAAGAAATATTTATCTCACAAGGTTTAACCATTTGATTTCCTTAAGCAATAGTCAAAGAATTATTTATCAAATTTCTATGACATTTGTATTCTATTACAACATGTAATAGAAATTGGATAAACAATTCTTTGATAACTCCATCAAAAGTCGAAAATGATCCATAATGGTAATAATTTTAGTAGTAATAATAGATAGTGAAATACTGAATCCTTTAAGATGATAAAATCATCTGGATTTGATCACAGGTCCTCAAGATTATAAAATAATTCAGAACTGAACCCAAACTCCAAGATGAAAAATAATCCAAAATTTACAATCCAAACTTCAAGGGAATTGGAATAATGCGAGCAAAAGCTGGTAAGTTATTAATTTAGATGATGAATAACAATATAAAATATGAAAATAAATATTTCTTAAACAGTTAGTGTTAAGTTAATATTGTGGTTATTCATCGTGAAGGTTGGCTAATGGCCGGAATCTCACAAAGCAAGAACCAATTACCATATTTTACATAGAGTTAATACTTCGAATAGTGCAGAAATTCGTGGAACCAATTATTCGCACTAATCAAGGCCTACCTGTACTCAAAAGTCCACTATTTTAATATAGAAACTTTAAGAAAAAATGAATTTTATTTTCCTGCCATAGTGCTTGTAGTAGTGTAGTTTATATCAGTTTGGCAGTGTAACTGTTTGTAATTTTGTATAATGAATTAACAGTTTTAGCAGTAACATAAATATACTAAGAAACATATAACTACTAGCACTATAAAGCAGTCCAGGAACGATCTTTCAAAAAATCATAACTACTAGCACTATTAAGCAGTCCAGGAACGATCTTTCAAAAAATTTTAAACTTTTTATTACGAGAGAAACGTTTTCGGCTTTACATTAGCCCCTCTCAGCTCTCAAATTACATGTAATTTTATGGAACGATAGGTTCGATAAAATTGCATGTAATTTGAGAGCTGAGGAGGGCTAATGTAAAGCCGAAAACGTTTCTCTCGTAATAAAAAGTTTAAAATTTTTTGAAAGATCGTTCCTGGACTGCTTAATAGTGCTAGTAGTTATATGTTTCTTAGTTAAGTTTAAAAATTTTTTGAAAGATCGTTCCTGGACTGCTTTATAGTGCTAGTAGTTATGTTTCTTAGTTAGAATCCTTTGAAAGCAGTTACATTAGTATTTATTACATAAATATACTTTAATCAAAAGTTTACCATAGTTTCAACTACTTCATTATATGAATTATAAATAGTCCTTTGCAAAGTCGCATATACTCAAAATACCAATAACAATAATAATCTAACCTAATAGTTTCAATGACTCTGCATATCCAGAGTCTGGCCTGAGCTCAGGTTTTTTACTATTTTCTAAAGTAAATATAATCAAATTAAACCAATCTATCAATAATTAACATCTACCCGACAAAAACAAACAACTAGAAAACTTACGGCTTATGGCCTGAGCTCAGGTTTTTTACTATTTTCTAAAGTAAATCTATCAATCTATCAATAATTAACATCTACCCGACAAAAACAAACAACTAGAAAACTTACGGCTTAAAATATCAAATAAGTGTTAGACCTAAATAGCGAAAAAACGATGTTAGAAATTTATACTAATAAATTGAATAATTTCTCAAAACAAGTAAAATTAAATAATAAAAATATAAATTTATTTGACTCAAAACACTTACAAAAGTGTAAACCAAAGCTTTATTTAAGCAATAAGAAAGCACCAAACAAGTTATCAATAAAACTTGTATAATCAAAATTCAAATACTCAAAACAATAATTAATACAACCTTAAATATTAATTAATTCTAATACCTCCACCTCCGATACAAACTTAAGCAATAGTTGATCTTTACAAGAAAGTTAGAAGTCACTAATCAGCTCCACTGCACTACGAAACACCTCACTGTGTCAGTTGATACATACATTTTTATACAAGTGACTTTTATAGTACCAAGCTTCTCATTTACATAAGTCAACAAGTTCAAATTTCTTAGTTTACGGAGAAATCAATTCACGTCGTACGAGAAATCAATTCACATCTTTACAAATTAAATTATGTACCGAATAAAACATCGATAAGAGATCATTCTTATATTCTCATATTGCATCAGTAGTAAATTATTTAGAATAGATGATGTCAAGAATCAAGAGAGTTCATTCGGGAGACTGATTTCTGGTCTGTAACACACAACTTTTAACTGATGAGATGGAGAATGTGAAAAGTGAGTTCTCTCTTAAATTAAAATATAATATGTTAAATAATAATGAAAATAATAAGAAATAATAAAGAGCATAATAACAGAATAGGTCAGAGTTGACTTCTTTACACTTTTGACTTACAACAATATTCTGTTCCAACGTCTGTGTTTTAAATCAGTTCTGACGTAAGTCGAGGACTTTTTTAATTCTTAATTTGTTTGATTTCTTTAATATTTTCAGAAATTAGGTTTCTCTTTAACTTAAATTGGTTAAAGCTTTCCTCACCTTCTTTTTTACATTTCTTTTTTTCTTTTTTACATTGTTTTCCTTTCATCAGTAGTATTATTTCTCTTACTGGACATGACAGGGTTAAAACAAGATACAAAAAATACAGTGAAAGACACAAACACTTCAATTGCTGATTAGGAACTAATCTGCCAAAGGCTGTGATAAGTTAGAAGTGGGTGAATCACACTAGCAGCTATTGCATATTGTTGAATGGCAATGCTGCAATGCATATACAAAAACAATGTGATATATGTATGTATATGCAGGCAGAAAAGTTGAACTAGAGAATTTTTAATAATAATTTTTGGCCGTTTGAGGACTCCCTGTAGTTGAAAGTATTAGTATAATTTTTGATTAACGTATATTTATGTTACTATTAAAAGTAAAAGTGCTAGTTCTTCTTTTTCTTAAAGCCCCCATGGTGGTTTAATATAAACATGGATGCATGTGTGAGGGGAACTGCTGTGAGGGAGTTGGATGTGAAGGTGGATGGTGAGTGTATACACTATCTGCTATATGGTAATGATACTATTTTCCTTTCCAAGAGTGAACAAGATTTGAGGATGCTTGTTGCACAGTTGAATGAAGCAGTTCAGAGGAAATAAATGAGAATAATGCAAAGAAGATGAAAGTACTTCTGTTTGAGAGGGGTGATAAATGTACAAGATGTGAAATTGAACTGGTATGGGGGAATTTGGAACAAATGAATGAGTTTGTATACTTAGGAAGTATATTTGAGAGGGAGGGCTGCATTGATGGTGAGATTATGAGAAGAGCAAATGCTAGATTAAAAATTTTCTTTGCACTTGGAACGTATACTAGGCCAAAAATGTTTTAATTGATTAAAAACTTTTCCTGTTATATGAGCTAAGTAAGTATTAAAGATTATTGATAAAAACAGTAAGTGCTAAAAAGCTATAGGTATACTAGGAATGAAAATTTGTCAAAAAATGCTAGGATGGCCATATATCACAGTATGCTGGTCCCAATATTGATATATGATGATCAGAACTAAGTATGGAATGAAAGATATTGAAAGCATTTGAATGCAGTGACGACAAGATACTTGAGAGAAGGTGTTGATATATATAATATGATATGATTGTATTTCAAATGACGAAATATAAAAGCACTGTGATGAAAAGAAAGTGATAGATGGAGTAAATAAGTCAACTTTGAGATGGGTTGACATGTGGAGCAAATAAATGGAGAGTAGTTAACAGAACAAATATATATACTGGACATATGGAAGGTAAATCCACAAAGATTGCATTATGGGTCAGGCTTTGTCTGCAAGCATTATTTGATGCTGTGTTCTTTGGAGAGAATTATTGTCACCTACTATTATTACAACTGCCTTTGATCATAGATATCATATGCTGCAGTGGTCCTTAGAACACAGCCATTGGAGTGCTGATGGCAGTGGATTGTTTTTTCTGATGAGTCACAATTCAACTTAATGCATAACAATGGATAAAGTCTTGTTTGGAGACTCATCACACATCATCTGGAGAACTATATTTTGCAGCATAATATTGGCTCTATGCCAAGGGTTATGGTTTGGAATGCCATTGCTTTGATATCACAACCTTGCCTTATATGCATTGAAGGAATCCTGAACAGCATCAACACATCAGAAATGCTTTAAATGCTGAAGTGGTACCTTTCCTTCAGACAATACCCGATGCCATCTTTCACAATACAATGCTTGCCCACATGCATGGAATATCCAGGATCTCCTCCTTGTAAGACAGTACTGTTTCTTCCGTGGTTTGAATTGTTTTCCTTTCTTGAATGCAGTTTGTCCCCAATTGAACATATCTGGGACATGGTAACACAGCAACTGGCCTATTAGTCTCTCCAACAGGCACTACTGAGGAACTCTGGGTTCATGTAGAAGCATTTTGGCAGGTCATTCCCCAAGAGATAATTCAGGATCTCTTTCATTAAATGCTACTCCGTATAAAGGCTGTTATTGTCATTCATTTTGATTTCACAAAAGTACTGAGTGTTGTGTCTGTGGAGACCCGAGGTCCGATCCACTGGAGAATGTCACTTCTCACCCGATCGTAAGTTATCAGAGCCGACAACTAAAAATGCATAATAATCAAAGCCGGAAGTAGGGTACACAGCGCCAGTGGCAAGTCAAACTTGCGCCCTCCATTTTTTTTTTCATTTAAAGATAACAATGCTGAAACTGAATTATCTCAATCAAAATGAGTTGATTTTGAATCTGCTGTAAGATTTTTGTTTGAATGAGCAAATAGATTTGTACAAATCCCTTTTTATTACTTTTCTTTAGGCCTTTCCATAAATTTTCATTGAAGAGACAGAACCCAATGAGTATTGTAAACTTTTATTTTATCAATAAAAATAGCGCCCCCTTCTTGACCTGGCGACTTTGTTTGGGATACACCTTGATCGCTCTTACCCATGAATTATCTCTTCTAAGAAATACAGTGGGTGATCGGATAACAAACAGTTCACAGAACAAACTGTGGGACCCGCGGACTGACGGAATGACAGGTCGGCCAGATAGCCATGTGGTAAAGCTGTGGCCTTACGATCCTGGAGGATCCGGGTCTCACTCTCCCAATTTTTCAAAAGGGTCCGGGCTCGGCCCGTTGAACCTCATCCTTGAATCATCCGGTTGACCCCATCATGGGTATTGACCAGCCTGTGATGATGACGGCTCTATAAGTAGCCTCTGCCAGATAAAAATATCTCACAAGAATATGGCAGCTTAACGGAATGCTAGGCTTAGCTAAGTCTTGTGCGTTCGAGGATTTATGGATAAGGATGGAAGAACAATAATTTTTCTCGATTAAAATGAACTCGGAGACAACCTAAAACAAATCAGATTTATTAAAGAAGGAAAGAGAGAGTTTCAATATTTTGGTGTTAGAATGGCACCCAACTAGGTTGAGGCCAATAGCCTTGGAGATCTCTACCGTGACAATGCTATTAATCACTTTCGAAAAATCCTGAAGAAGAGAAAAAAGCAATCGACATTGGACAAATTCTTTAACGGAAAATAAACACAGATGAAAATGCAAGACTATAAATGTATATATTATGGTTATTATATATAAATAAACATAGTAAGAAATTATATAATTATTTTTATATTTTTTTTGGAGTCTCCAGAACGAATTAATCAAAATTCCATAAAAACCTATGGTAAATCTTTGATCGGTTAACGAACAATTCGGCTAACGAATATTGTCTTGGAACAGATTATGTTCATTAACTGATCACCCACTAAAATGAAAGAAAAACATAACACTATGTCTGCGAATGTTTATCGAAAAAAGTCATTTGCCATTTTTTTGGAGTCTCCAGAACGAATTAATCAAAATCCCATAAAAACTTATGGTAAATCGATGATCGGTTAACGAACAATTCGGAAACGAATATTGTCCTGGAACAGATTATGTTCATTAACTGATCACCCACTAAAATGAAATAAAAACATAACACTATGTCTGCGAACGTTTATCGAAAAAAGTCATTTGCCCGCAAATAATGGAAATCAATTAAAATTTTGCGCCCCTAATCAAGCTGCGCCCGTGGCGAATGCCGCTTTCGTCACGCCCTAGTTACGGCCCTGATAATAATAATATATAGAAATACATAATATACATATAATTACATATTTATACATATTATTATTATGTAAATTTACATAAATTATGCATTTTTGACATAATGTATTTATATTTATATATTTATGTGTAAATTATGTATTTTTTTACATAATATGTAAAAATACTATATATGAATAAATATTTGTTGTTATAGAATATAGAATAAGGTTTTTAACAAAGGATAACACTAAAACGAAACAAACTATCTTAATGCGGAAAAAAGCATTTTATGGTAGAATTGTTCCTAATTCTGTTCTTGCCAATTAGAGTGCCTAAATAAACTTCAAAGCTTTTTTAACTCGCACGTACACTATTATCCCGTTTCGGGTTAAGTGCAGAGTAGCTGACATTTTGTACGGTTTTATTTTTCACAAATTTAAAATTTTCAAGGATGAATTATACAGTAATAGCTACGCAATGCGATTGTTAACGACCCTGTTAAATATTTATACGATCGGTTAAAATACTTGCATTTAAAGTCCAACTTTGCAAAAACCACTGTGCATTTACCCCACTCCATCTTATTTTATATTAGAAGAGGAATAGAAAAATAACAAAATATAAATATACCAAGCGTACTTTTATATTTTAGAAATTTTTGACAATTTTGAAAAACATAAATAATTTATATAAAATATTTACAAGATTTAACGTTTTATTCAAAATAAGTTAGATTTAAAAAAGCATGTATTTTTTGAAAGATAACAAAGGCTATATAAGTATCATATTTGAATGCCTGTTGTCTATGTATCTCATAATAATAATTTCTGAATCTACTAGCAGATTTTCATGAAATTCATTTATAATGTTCTGCCATTACAGTTCACCTCTATGCAGATTCTTTATTTCTACAAGATGATATTTAATTTTTATCAAGAGTTTATCTTATATTATCCGGCTGACAGTTCTTTTTTGGAATGTGTTTGTTATATATATATATGATTCAAATATATTCATATGTCATATATATATGAATCGTATTTAGATATATATATATATCTAAGTGAATTTATAGTTTTTACAGATAATAAATTCATTTAGAATTAATTAAAAAAAATTTTCAGCTTTAATTATTTGAAAATAAAATACATGTTTGGAAAGTTCATAAGTTTGGTTCTTTCTAGAATAGCTTGAATGCTGTACTATATAGACTTCTATTTCGAATGATAAGTCTAAATTATGCACTAAAATTCAGATAATTAAAGTTTCAGATTGGTAGCGTATTAAATAAATTACCTTTCTGGATCAAACTTCTCTGGATTTGGGAAGAATTCTTTGTCGTGATGCATTGCATAAACAGGTACAACTATATTCATTCCTTTTGGTATTTTGTAGCCAATATCAGTTAATTCATATTCTTCTGTACATTCCTTAGAATTAATTAAAAAAATTTTTCAGCTTTAATTATTTGAAAATAAAATACAGTACATGTTTGGAAAGTTCATAAGTTTGGTTCTTTCTAGAATAGCTTGAATGCTGTACTATATAGACTTCTATTTCGAATGATAAGTCTAAATTATGCACTAAAATTCAGATAATTAAAGTTTCAGATTGGTAGCGTATTAAATAAATTACCTTTCTGGATCAAACTTCTCTGGATTTGGGAAGAATTCTTTGTCGTGATGCATTGCATAAACAGGTACAACTATATTCATTCCTTTTGGTATTTTGTAGCCAATATCAGTTAATTCATATTCTTCTGTACATTCTCTAATTAATCTAATAAATTAGTTTAAATATATGCATTTTATTAATTTTATTTTTCTTCTAATAAAATAATTAAACTAATATAATACAAAAGAACATTATTATTTAGTAATTCATTTATGAATACTACGAAAACATTAATTATTAAAGGACATGGTAACAGTTTATAAATTGGGTTCCATGATGAGTCGAAAATATGCCCGTCTAATGTTAAAAGTCAGGTCCTGACATTAGGAGCAGTTGGACTATGTTCTTCCAGCATTGGGAATGATATTTAATTTTGACTCTTATATAGGGCAACTGTTTCCTCACCGTTTTGTTGTTGCTATAGTTAGTTCTCGCAAGCAATAATTCATTTGGTGGATTGATCAATTGAAATCGATATATACGATATTTATTGGAATACGAATCTACCGGTATACATAATTTGTATTTTTAAAACGATGATGCATGTCTTGTAATATTATAATTTTCTATAGCAGTCTGATAGTAGTCTCTTAATGATTTTATTACGGCTTATAATTACACAGTTACGGTTATTTTTACAATAAATTAAAATTATTTCAAATCCGACAATATTATTATATTAAATTAACAAAATTACGAGAACATACATAATATACTTAAAATTATATGCTAAAATTATATATTATAAAATAGAGAAGTTATTTAATTAATCGAAAATAAAGTGCCACAGTTTATTGATTTTGGTTCTTAATTAAAGATGATCCCAAGTAGGTTATTAATATAAATTAATCAATTGAAGTAAATCTGTTTCTGTTGTTCGTTTGTTTGTATCGGACACCTGCAAGCAATTTGATGTCATAGTCTGATATCTGATAAGGTTTGATAAATGGCCTGTGCCAATGTTAAATAAGAATTTGATAAAACTTCTTATCAATAAAGTTTTATATAAAAACAAATAAAAATGAAATATTTTTTTTATAGCTCTTACGTATAAAATTATTCTAAAAATTGATTTATCATATTTCTGCATATTTTTAAAAGAATAAATTGTTGAATTATAATTACTCTTATTAATAAAGTAAAAGAATAAATATATGTAAAAAATTAATTAAAAAATCCATAAAAATAAGTTTTATAAATGACTGTCCCTAAATTGTTTACTTTGCGTAATTATTTAATTAAAATTATAATATACGAAAAAGAATTATAAAAATATTACATTAAACTAAAATCATTTAAAAAATTTAATAATGATAATTCACCGAAATGAAAAAAATTAAAAGTATAAATAATCATGATTTTAAAACAAAAACAATATTAAATAAATTTTAATTTTGTTATGTACCATTTCAAATAAAATGTTATCCAATGCTTAAAAATCATTACATATATTTATTATCGTATTTATATCGTTAATTTTAGAGCAACGGTTCTCAATTGATGTGTGGAGGCACACTAGTTGGCTGGAAGAGATATATAGGTAAGCTATAAATATTACAGAAATATATTACAAATTATTTATTTAATTTGCAAAAAAATTTTCAAACGTCACAGAAAATTTATATATATAGGAATAATATATTTTTAAACAATAATATATATAATTAATATAATAAAAATATAATAAACAATAATTTAACAATAATATATATAGGAAACTTAATTGAATTCAAAGACTTGCTCTTATAAAAATATGCAGAGCCTATAGAACAGCGCCAACAAATGCCCTTCAAGTTATATCTCGTATCATACCCATAAATTTACGTATAAAACAAATTTATTGGGTTAACAAAATTTATTATGTTAATAAATATATGAACAATTACGAATTATCAAAATATTATTGATAACATTAATAATAATGACAAAGAAAATCTAATTTATATGCTTGAAAATTTTGATTTAGAAAAACGACAATGTAATAATGATATACACCCTGCTAAAGCAACATCTGTTAATATTAGGAAAGGTTTTCCACCCCAAAAATGGTTACCAAATATTTACTGATGGGTCTAAATCGATTAAAGGTGTGGGCTCTGCCTTTTGTATATATGATAAAAATGATAGAAAAATTTATCAAGCCTACTATAAACTTGCCAATCACTGTACCATAATGCAAGCAGAACTTTTTGCCATCTATAGGAGTTTAATATTTATTTATTATTATAGGCACACAAGTCAAAATGTATACTATATTATCTCTGACAGTAATTCTGCTTTACAATCTTTAAACAAAAATATTATAGATATGAAAATAATTGAGGAAATTCACAATTTAATCAATAATATTAAAATACAAGCTGATTTATATTTCTATTGGGTACCTGGTCACATAGGTATAATGGGAAATGAACAGGCCGATTTTCTCGCTCGTAAAGCTGTTAATAACATTCAAGGAAGTTCCTATAATAGAATAGCTCATAGTTTAATTAAAAAAATTAATTAACAATATAATATTTGATATGTGGCAGAGTGATTGGCAAAATAGCAATACTGGAAGACAAACATATGAATTTATTCCATCCATACAAAAAAGAATAAAAAACAAATACATAATGACAAATTATTACATAACGCAAGTGTTAACTGGACATGGGAACTTCCTATGTTATTTAAAAAGGTTTAGATTATCTAATAACGAAAATTGTGATTGTAATAATAATGATATACAAAATACAAGACATCTAATATTTAATTGTAATAAATATGCCATATAAAGACACACACTGGAAAGGAAAACCATACGATTAGGCTATAATTGGTCCTGTAAATTAGAAAATCTAATATTTAATAAAGAACTATATAAAAATTTTAAGCAGTTCCTCACTTCATTTTTCATAGGCCAAACAACAAGTAGTGCCTTCTTTATCTTTTAAAAAAATAAAAAGAAAAAAATAAACAAATATTGTATCTGTCCTCGTTAATCCGCCAAGGACATATAAGGTGAATACATCTTGAAATTCGGGTACTGTATATACCATATTAAAAGTGCTGTGGATTCATCCAGCGATGAGAGAGATGGAGTTTTAACCCCATTTTTCCTGTATTCCCATTAGTTTTAGAGATAGATAGTAAATTTTGGGACACCCTGTATATTGCAGTAAATATCAATGAAAAGTATGATAATTTCTTAGAGTTGCTGAATCACAATTATTTTAAGAAACTGGAGCTGATGATGAGCAATTAATAAGGTAAAGTGGGAAAACTTGAGCTAGCTGAGATTTCTTGATAAATATATATTAATTCATTGCATTCGAATGTCCATTAATCATTGCTAAAATTTAATTATAGCTGTAATCAATAGTTTGTAATTTACTTTTTTTTCATGTTATATACCAAGATCTGGGCCATATTGCATCAAATATAATGTTTATAAAATTTAAAACAGTTTGCAATAGACAATTGCGGAAAAAGTCTCACAAGTCTTATTTTCCTTCGAAAAATAGGTTGAAATAAACTAAAAGAGAAAAATTACACCTAAAACATCAATATGTGATAAGAAAGATCACAATTATTAAAATTCTAAGTTAAATTTTAAATGATTAAAAAGTGAAAAATGTTTAGCAAGAAAATAAGGGTGTTCTACTTAAAATTTAAGTAGAGCGCCCTTTCAAAAGATAAAGATCAATAGATGGCAAATAAGGATATTCGATTGTGTTCTAAATTGAATTTTTCTAGTGCTATTTTTTCTTCTGTTTCCACAGTAGGTTGACTTCAAACACCATGAAGTCAAAATACTGTGGTTACAGTTTTGATTTTCTGATATCTGTAGTTAAAATTGCGAAGAACAACAATTTTGCCATTTGTTTTTATTAATATTAATCATTATAAAAAACGGAAAGAGTTTAACATCATTTAATAATCTATATTTCAGGGCAAGCATTTCACGGAATAATTTTTTATTGCTTAATAAATAAATAATGTTTACCAATGTAGAAAGTCTCTTAGGGAGAAAATCTATCTACTTGAAAGAAAACTCGAACTTTTTCGATCGAGTTGATTTAAGACAACTCAGAATTCCATCTAGATCAATTTTCGAAACCCTAATAATATTTCTAAATGAATTACTTTTCTTTTAAATAATGAATTAAAAGCAATTTTAAAAGATAGAATAAACTATAAATAAAAATATTATTTACTGTATAGCAATAGGTTCTTTTCTGAGTGTCTCGCTGATAACTGCATCCAAATACGGCATTATGTTAAACGTATCAAAATTCAAATCTTTCTATAAAAATTTAATTTAAAGTGAATTCTTTGATAAACTATGTTTTAAAACAACCATAATTTGTTTCAAAAATTTAAATACATGCACTCACAGTGGTGCTCCAAATTTCATCTATTTCTTGTATCAATTTATCTTGGCATTCCGGATTCAATGCTAAGTAATATATGAGAAAAGCTAAAGTATTGGTATTTGTTTCATTTCCAGCGAAAAGGAATAAGGTGCACTGTGCCAACATTTCATCCATACTCATGGCTAAAATATTGAAAAATATATTTTTTAACTCAGTAAAATATATTATTGGTATAGAATATTTCACACTACAACACGAATAAAAATAAGAGAATATCAAATATTCCGTACTTTTATGTTTTGGTAATATTTTATATTCGGATTGTTCTTTTGTGATATCTTCTTTGGCATCTTCTGGAGAAATTTCTAAAATACCTTTCTGTGCATCCAATAATAACTGAAGGAAATCATTAACTTTCTGAAAATATTAAAAATTTATCATATTTATAATTAAAGATAAAATAAGTTATAAAAATTAGCAATGGCCGAGTGAAAGAGATGCTTTCATTCTGAAGAATCTAGTTTCAATTCTCAGGTTTCGTGGCTCAAGAGTCTTTTTAGGAGAATTCCAGATCCAAATCATTAAACCCTATTCTCCACTTAGCGTTCAATCCATACAGAGATATGGGCGGCCGATGATGAGCACTAGCAACAACACCTAGAAACAAAGTCTGCTTATCAAGTTTTGACATCATCACCAGGAGCTGCAGGAAACATTAAAAGAAGATTGTTAACTACTATAACTTGTAAATTAGTTTCTCCCTAGAAATTCGTCGCACCTTATGCCATAACATACGCCAAATTGGACGAACCTACTCTTCAAATTATAAAATATTTATATTCACTCGTTACTATCGCGTCCTCGATTTCTCAAAAACTATTAGTTTGTGAGCCTTATATATATATATTAATAAAAATTGCTTGTTTTTAGCAATCTATCGATTCCCTACGTCTAAAACCGATCCGGCGTCATGACATTTGAGCTCTATTTTTTAAAAACGTGGGGCGTAGTGACCTAAACCCTTTTACACGAGCTACTTTTCGATGGCCTCTAAGCTGTATGTTAAAGCCGATCGAAATCGATGGGACGGAAATTGTGGCTTCCCCTTCTTAACTGACGATTTAAGAAATAAAGCAATAATATTAACCAAAGTAGCCGCATTTAATTGAAAAAACATAATTTTTTAGTACTATAGAGGAAGGTAGAGTTAAACCGGGTGGTGGGGTGAAACCGGGTACCATTATTTCTCCTTACTTGACACCGCTATTTGACAGCGAATTGCTGAAACTTATTTTTCGTAATGTTTGAATAATAAATTTAACAATTAACAAGTTACAAGATTTAATAATAACTTTTAGCTTAAAGTATTAGCTTATAAATAATAAATGGTAACAATTTTAAGTTAAAAGTAATATTTAAATACCCTTAACAACAATTAATAAAAATAAATGAGTTTTGACAATTATTTTCGCGAGTTTGGAAGATTTCATACTCATTAGTATATACATCCGGTTTTACCCCGCCAGTGGGGTAAAACCGGGTTATCTCCTTTAATTGATTTTAAAAACTTTATATTAAAGTCAAAAGTGATTATCATGTGTTTTTCATAGTGCAGTTATATTTTAAAATGTCTAAGCAACAATATGTACGGTTTTTGTTAATTTTGATAATCTAACTTAGCGTCACAACGTTGACAAACATTAGCCACCCGGTTTTACCCCACTTTCCCCTACTTGGATTATTTTTTACATAATACATAAATTGACAGTATATTTCAATACGCTTAACTTTGTCACCCAATACTTTACTGTATAGGGTATAACTACAATCTAGCCTAGTGGTTCTTAACCTTTTCGAAATCACGGAACACTTTTGCGGAAAATTTGCGGAACACTACTTCAGTAAGATCTTAAAACAAACAACAAAAATATTCATGAATGTGTATTTTACTAAAAATTATACATTACACATTAAATAACAATAAAAAACAAATATTCTTAATAACTGTAAGTAATACTTTTTTATAAATGGAATATTTTTAAATCAAGTTTAATGCGATACCTGAGCTAATTATGTTTTGCAGATTCGGCAATGTCAAGTCTAATATGTGATAAAGTTACCCTCATTTCTCCATCAATATTCCTATGTCTTTTTTATGTTTATTAATGTTGAAAAACCTAGCTCACACAAATATGATGTCGAAAACCGTAGCAAAATCTGCTTTTGTGAGTAATCCTGCTTAATAATTTATTGGAAAATGCAAGTTAAAGCTTGTCTACGTTATAAAATGCGTACTGCGCAATACGCTAAGATCATTCAAATAGGCATAGCTTTCATAATTTCGCGGAACACTTGTAACACTTTTGCGGAACACCGGTTAAGAACTATTGATCTATCCGAACGATTTCTTACTAGTGATGAAGTCGTGATGACGTTTATAATCGGTAAGCAGGCCTCATATCTATTAGTGGTGGCAATTGAATACTCTCGCTTAGTAATTCCAGTAGGAAAGCGACGTAAGCCGCTATCGGTAAAAATATATAAGCAATTTACTATGCAAGTAGCATAAAGATGTCAGGCACAATAAAAAAAATTATAAAATAATGCAAAGAATATATTTAATATAATTAAATCAGAAATTTTATACTTTTATAAAAAAAAAATAAATTTACAAAATAATATTACCGTCTTTGCTGTTTCTCTCTGTTTAATAACATGTATAGTGAAATCTTTTAAAAAATCAAATGCTCCACCAAAAATGTCTATCTTCAGCATTCTTGCCAGATCTGGATATATGACTGATGAGAATTTAAAAAAAATTGTTGAAATGAATATTTTTATATATAACATCTGATAATTATAAATACAAATAAATGCACTACTGAATTTTTATTTAACAATTATTATTTTTCACTATTTAACTAATATCTGTTGAAATATAATTTTACATATTACTTACATAATAATAACATGAAATAGGATGCATCGGTATTTGTTGCTTGACGAGCTTTTTTAACAAATTCGTTATTGGGATCGTCCAAAGAGCTTAGCTTGGTTCCAAAAGCTGTAGAAGCTATCACGTCTATCGAATAACAGCTTAAATATCTGCAAGAAATCAAGTCAAATTCTTTATTTTCGAAAAGTAAAAATTTCGCGATAATGAATTTTAAAATATATTTTTATCAATTTTTGAATATATATGTATATATACATATGCATTATTATTGGAACCTTGTAGATCAGGAGTTTTCAAGAGAAATTTTTATGTGGCCAGCAATGAGAACATGAGAAGCTCTGGCGGCCGAATTGATTGGTCTATCCCTCAGTGTGATTAAAATTCATTATTTTTTCAATTTTTATATATGACAATAAGTAATTTTTCAAAAATTCAATTTTTATTTGTAAAAGAAATATTTTATGATTATTTCTTATAATTTATTCTGAAGTATATATTTTTTTCAAACAATAAATACGAAATTAATGTTGTTATATCCAGTTTCTTTAAATTTTAATTCCCACTTAAATGTTAAATACTTTATTGTAACTGCATTAAAATCTGATGGTAGCATTTGAGAATACTGCTCTAGATAATCAAACCTATTGAAAATAACATATAACGGATTAGGGAAAACTGATCCAAAATGATCCGTCAGGGTGAAACGATCCCTCATTGTATTTTCTTAAGTTTTACTGTCACCTGTTGACAAACCAGCAAAGTTTATACAACTGCAAACTAGATGGCGATTATGTTGTAGTTAGTTTAGATCAATGTATTTTGGGATGTGCCATTTCAAATATAAATGAAAATCAATGTCTGCGATCTAAGGTTTCAAAATTTTAGTTAATTGATCTTTGCCTCTACAAACATGGAATACATTTACGTAGATATAAAATAAAACTTGTTTTTGCTGTATTTTTGCCTACTGTTTTACTTACAATTAATAAATAACACAGTATTAAATTAACTATCTGGGGCAAAATGCTCTCCCTATGAGATCATTTCGGACAGGTGGGTGTACAAAATGATCCTTTGGCATAGATCTCGAATTTTTATTTATTTTTTTTCTCAGTTCGAATGAATAATCCTCGAAGTGTTTAAGATATTTTACAGTCGGAAGATTAGTCTTTCAAAACATTTAAAAAATTAATCCAACAACAACTTATTTTGGATTTTTTCCTTAAGGGGATCATTTTGGGCCAGTTTCCCCTATATCTGTCTGGATATCTATCAGTCAAAAGTGATATCGCATGTTAATGTTATCCGATTTTAATTAAATTCACAGATATTACTGTATTAATCTCCCGAGGAGCGTATGGGAATGATCAAAATCGATTCGTTATTACTCAATAATATTGAGTCGAATTTTGTAGTCAGATAAATATGATCCAATATCGATTATTTTCAATTGAATAGGTTTCATAAATTGGTCTTAATAATATATTTAAATCTCATTCGGATCATACAATATTTACGCGAAATATTGCACCAAAATATCTGAATATCGTCATCTCGTTTCATTAATAATATTAACTTGCTA
This sequence comes from Olivierus martensii, assembly GCA_000484575.1. NCBI lineage: Eukaryota > Metazoa > Arthropoda > Arachnida > Scorpiones > Buthidae > Olivierus > Olivierus martensii. The sequence goes on from AYEL01053962.1 coordinate 35,340, forward strand.
TCGATAATTTTCAAATAAATTGAAAGCGATAATTTTGAATTTTCGAAAGGATTTAAAATCGAATAATGAAAAGGCTCACGTGATCGATTAATACAGGGGTGGCCATCTTGTTTGTCATTAAGATCGACTTTATATGTTAACAATGAGTTCGCGATCTACCTTTGAAATTCTTCGTTTGATGAGCAGAGTAGAGAGATAGGAGTCAAAACCACACATCCCAAAACGACATTAGCCCAAAACGAGATATCCGGCAGAGGCGACGGTTTTTTTCTTTTTATTTTACTCATAAATCTCAAACACAATACTTCACTTCAACTCTCACAACTGCCAATTCATAGGCGCCATGATGGCATCGTCAGCGAAGTTAGAATTTTGTCTAAATGCTCTGCTGTTACCGGCTATTCTGTTTTGGGCCATACTCAGCAATAAAGCAAAAGTTTGGCTTTAGTTTGTCTAGAGAAACACTATTCAGTAAAAGAGAGTCATCCAATACTTAAGACAATCGACTACAAATCGTCCCGCGATCGACCTGTTGGCCACCCCTGGATTAATAGATCTTATCTAACTATACTCGACAACAATATCGGAATTCAGTATTGAGTCTATGGAAGAGCCGAAATTCATTTATATCACTACACATGATGATGTAATCTACTAAATTATTCGCGATGTTACAGTAAATTGCCAAAAATAACGACAATTTTGACAAATATGCTATAAACTTCGAATAAAATTATGATATTAACATGTTTTAAAAAGTAGTAAATTATCTGCGTGTCTATTTAATATAGTCTATACAAAGATCAAATGCGTAATGATGATTTGCGCTCTAATCGATTCCAACTGTGTTCTAAATTAGCGGAGAGTTGTAATTTCAAATCTTTCTCGAAAGGCCATCTGATTATTCGACAAACGAAGCAATTTCCATCAAATATTTATTCGAAATTAAAAACTGAAAACCCAGAGGTACGATTACATAAAAACAAACTCTCTTCTTTCTGACAGTCAGATCCTGTGGAAGTGGTTGTGCACTGCACGAGGAAGCTAATCTATAGGGGGCGCTAAAAATAATTGGAAAAACTCCACGACGAATTTATTTTTAAAAATTCATTTTTTAAGTAATAATTGATTCAGCCTTAATGCCGATAAGCGAACGATTTCAACTTTTAGAGAAGTACAGTGATACGTTTAAAGTAATATCGCAAATAAGCGTGCTGTCGATGAAAATGAAATCGTACAACAATGCAAAGATTTGTATTTAAAATTAACAGATGATCAATCTCTTTTCAAGGAATTAAAATCTTTAAAAAGTTTTTTGGACAAAAAATATAGCACATCGAAAGAGATACTGAATTTTATTTACAATAGTATTGATAATTTAATTGATTCATTTCCAAATGCAGCTATCTCATTAGGAATTTATTTGCCACTGCCGGTTACAGTTGCTTCTGCAGAAAGAAGTTTTTCTAAATTAAAAATCATAAAATGTTATTTACGATCATCAATGAGCCAATAACAATTATCGAATTTATCATTAATTGCAATAGAAAACGAAAAAATAAATAAATAATTGATAAATTAGACATGAAAAATATCATTGAACTGTTTGCCAGTGCGAAAGCTAGAAACTTATCATTATAAACATTTTCGAAATTATATATTTTTTTGTAATATTTTATCTTTAGTAAATAAGTGCTATGAATGCTTTCATTTATTCAGTCTTTTCGTTTAGATTTCAGGATATTTCATTATTTTTGATTCAATGTCCTGCTGTATTAGTAGATATATTATAAATATTTAATGCAAATTCGAATTGTAAAATAATAATAATTTAGTTTCGAAAATTAAATAATTTATTACAGGGGAGCCAAATCAGTTTCTGCACAAAGGCGCCGTCCAATACACAGTTCCCATAGACTCAATACTGACTTCCGATGCTGTCGTCAAGTATAGTGTTTTTCAATTTTGCTGATATTCGTGTATTTTTAAATTGTTGATTCTAATTACAGGTGTCATTCCAAACCCCATGCTGTCCAAAAACGATTTAATTAAATATTAAATCATACTATTATATCATATCATCTTAGCATCTTAAAATAAACAAACAGCATATATAGCTATTTGAGTCGGTAATTATAATCAGAATTCATTATCAATAGAAAACTTGTTTGTGTTTGTATGCATGGATATAGATCAATTGGAAAATGAATTCCTAAGCTATTCTAATGATATTCGAAAACCTAATCAGCTGATTTACGCAATTCAGGCAACAGTCTTTTTAATGATGATAAAAAATAATACTTAAAATAAATAATAAAAGAATTAAATAAAATTGTAATTTCTCTAAAAAGACTAAATTATACGACTTAAGGACTTCATGGTCAACATGAAATCCTTCATATAATTTAGTTTTTTAGAGGAATTACAATTCCAACTAGTTCCAAGTTCCAGTTTCTTGAAACCAGTTCCAAGAAGCTGGTTTTTCTGTACATTAGTTTATTGTGTATTTACAATATTATTACTTTATTACTTTTATTATAATCTAGAAACATTACTAGTTTTATATGAATCTGAATTTAAAACTTTTATTCAAAAAATCGTAGTTTGGGATCTCTGCATTTCTGTCAGACTATTTATTCTAGTAATATGTTGCATTTGCAATATCATATAAAATGATTCTCGATTATTTAATTGAAAAAATCTGAAAATTGGCATATTATCAAAATCTATTAAACTTTTGTATAGGATATATATTGTTATCATTTTCGTTTTTTAGTAAAATAATTTTCAGAATATATTTGTTGTGTATTGACAACTAATTATTGCCATTTCTTTGCTGTTTAGAAATATGGTACAATATTTTAAAGTTCTTTACACTTGTTACGTTTCGAATTTTGTTAATAATTTGTTTATCTATTAATTCTTGGGATTACTTGAAACAGAATCTAAAATCTAGTATCTATAATTCAGAGAAATTTTATTTAGCGATAGCCGTTTATATTTGAACTATATAAAATATTAAACAAAATAAACTTAATATATTTAGTTAAATAACTTAATGTTAATATATAAACAAAATCAACTTACATGATAACAAAGTTAACAAATTTCATGAGCTGTTTCAAGCCTGAGTAATAATTTAGTATTATACTGATTATACAACATCTAATGGACATACTAATCATTTTAAAATCTATCCAACTTTTCACATTAAACTGGGTTAAATTTAATAATAATTAAATGAAATATTTTAACTCCTTATTGATGAAAATGTTATTCAGGATGCTAAATAAAAAGATAATACAGATATTAGGTCTATCTAAGCAACAAATTCATATATAGCTAGCATCACCTGTTATCCTTCGCAATTGTCCAAATTCTGAATAAAAGCTCTAAAATTTCGGCCATATTGAACAACAAATTAATAAAGAACATTTGAAAGATCAACAATTTAGATTTTATAAGAGCATTGATTAAGCGATATATTCTGGAATAATGCTTGTCAAATTTTAGCTAAGTTCGATTTTAAGTATATTTCGGATTCAAACACAATATATATTCTCATATAAAACAATCAAAAAATTTATGTAATCTACTTCTTTATTCTTGCCTACTAACTTTATTATTTTATGATATTTTAAATATTATTTATATGTTTAGTTTAAGCTATTATTTGTTTATTTACTAAGAACTGATATCGTACAGAGAACTACGCTTCGAGAAATTGTACTCTATAATTATTTTGGTCTGAAACTCAAATTGCGTGCGGATAGAATGCTCAATTCGAAAGAAAATGAAAGGCCGAATATTTTTAAACAAAATTAGAATACAATGAAAGGAAAATATTTTACTGATACAGTAGTTACTGTCAGAACAGCGCAGATTGAGTACAGTACACTGTACACTTTAAAATTTTTTATTAATGTTAAATTGTAATAATTTTCCGACTGAAACATGTATTTAAACCAAGATTTAAACCAGCGTTTTCCAATCTATGTTCCGCGGAATGTCAATAAGAGTTCCCTAAAAAATTATGAAAATTAATAAATGTCTCATATGATTTTAAATATTGTGCCAAATTGAAACTAGAATCGTAAGTTTATTTTAATATTTTCCTGTGTTTTATTTTACATAATTACAATTTGATAATAAATGTTTGTTTTGTTTTCTTTACTCTTATACTTGCCTAATTTATTTATTATTAATAGCTACTTATACTAGAAAATAACCAAAGTGTTCCGTCATAGAAGAAGTTTGGAGAACGCTGATTTACACAAATAGCTAAAACATCATCGCGGCCGTACAAAATTGTTTTGCGGGCTGTCGGTTTGAGACCACTGCTCTATAAGATTAAGTGATACGAGAGAGAAGATTGCTTTAATTTATATGAAACTATAACAGTTTAATAAAATAACTAAGTTCAATAATATTTCGCTTACTTTTTGCAGTCTATAGGAAGATTTCCATTTTCATCCACTATTTTTTTTAAATTTTCTGAAAATTTTTCTGCACATTCTTTTACCAAATAAGCCATCGTAATTCTGAAATAAAGACATAAATTAGTGATGTATGAGATAATTATCTGATTTTGTATTGAATTTAGTTATAGTGAAACAAGATTATTTTGTTTTGGTAATAAATTGGACTATACGAAATATAGCTGTATTCACTCTTTATTAATATAAATAGAATACTACTATACGAAATATAACTGTATTCACTCTTTATTAATCTCTATGAACTCGTAAACGCTCTACGAAATATAGCTGTATTCACTCTTTATTAATCTCTACGAACTCGCAAACTCAGAAAACATGACAATATGATACTCTTTTAATTTATAAATGGCATAATCAAAACATGACAATATGATACTCTTTTAATATATAAATGGCATAATGCAAAACAAATCTTTTAATTTATAAATGGCATAATGCAAAACAATCAAAATAAAATCACTAATCTCTACGAACTCGTAAACCTACAAAACGTGACAATATGATACTCTTCTCTACAAACTCGTAAACCCACAAAACGTGACAATATGATACTCTTTGTTATATATGGCATAATGCAAAACAACCAAAATAAAATCCCCAAAAAATTTTTTATTTTCATTTAAAAACCGTGTAAAAGCGAAACCGTGTAAATTGAGTACCGTGTAAATCGAGGGCTAGGTGTATATAATTTACTTTTTTAATCTTGTCTATCAACTTTTTATTTTATGACATTTTAAATATTATTATTTATATGTTTAGATCATGCTATTATTTAATAAGAAGCTAAACCTTGCCGCTAATTACACTTCCAGAAAGTGTACGCTATAAGATTAAATGATACTAGATAAAAGATTAAGGTACTGTACATAAAACTACATAATAGTTCAGTAAACTAATAAAATAACTAACAAGTAAGTTCAATAATTATATTTCGACATTAAGGTACTGTACATAAAACTGCATAATAGTTCAGTAAACTAATAAAATAACTAACAAGTAAGTTCAATAATTATATTTCGCTTACTTTTTGCAATCTACAGGAATATTTTCGTTTTCTTCCGCTATTTTTTTTAAATTTTCTGAAAATTTTTCTGCACATTCTTTTACCAAATAAGCCATCTGAAAAATTAATTGCAAAATAAATTTGTAAAAATATATAAAAATAACTCTCAAACAAAAGTAAATTATTAAAAATTTGCAAATATTTTATTCAACAATCTACTGTAATATTTTTAAATTACTACTGTGATAATACATAATACAGACTTTTCACAAATTTTGAATTAAATAAATTAAAAAATTCGTTATTAATCTAATAAAATTAAACTAATTATTCATCAAATGCGATTAAAGAATAACGTAATTCAAGTTTTTTTGTGAAGGTTTTTCTTTTTTTTTATTGTATATCTGTTTTAGAATGAAATTTTCTACATTTTCAAAATTAATTTCTGCTAATCGTGAGTTTAATTATCAAATTCTTGAAATAATTATATTTGAAAATCAACTAATTTCAGATGAATTTTCACGAAATTTTATACTCGGTATATGTATCAATATAAGAATACTGTATTTTATTTTACGTAAAAATAGTAACAGATACTGTATAAAGAAAATTTGGATCATTTTTAGAATTTGAAATTATATCTAAAAGAAATATTAGCAGTAATTTTATATAATATTGTATTTTAATTATTAATATTTAATATTTTATAGTCTACAGGAAAAGTGATGTTAAATCAAAAGCAGTTAAAACATAAAATATTGATATATTAAATAAGTAAATATAAGAATTTCAATCCATCTTTTCTCTTAAATGTTTTAAAACTGATTTAAAAACGAAACAATAAAAATAATTGGATAATATATACAGTATAATAATAAATTTTATTTCAGTTGTATATTACTTATATATTTTTTTACATATATAATAATACACAATTATGTGTATTGCTACAATAATAAAATTATTAATCACATGATTATTTTAGAATCATTAAATGTTTTCTAAATAAAACAAAAAATTGAAAGAAAAGGAAAAAAATAAATAATATGTTAATAAAATGTAATTCTAACGATTTTTATATTTTTAATTAAATTTATTTACTTTTCTCATTCTGCTGCTGGTAAACGTGGGGCTTACTATACATCGAATTCTTTTCCAATCCTCATCTTCAAGAAGACTCAACATTTTGTCGAACAATGGATTTCCTATTTTAAGTTTCTGAAAAGTTAATTATCATTTAATTTTCTCAAGTTATTTTTATAAATTAAAATAGTATATTCGGAAAGATTTAATATAGATAACTGATTTTGCTAGATGCCTAAATTCCTATTGCCTTTGGCAACTAATAAATGTCGATAAAATAAATTATCAAATACAAATAATTGTTAATCTGATTAAATAAAAGTCAGTATTTAAATTTAAAATATTTTATTTAATTAAACAAAAGACATAATATAAACTCTATATGACAGATAAAAAATAAATAGACTAAAAATAATGAAATAATATAAATCTATCTACAATGATGTCTTGATTAACGACGGCAATCCGTTCCAGGACTACCGTCGTTAACCGAAACCGTTGTTATCCAAGGCACGATTCACCATATGATTTAATTGAAAATTGATTAATTCGTTCAGGTTCCTCCCCACAACCATAGTAAATATTAAAAATGCAGAAAAAACCTATATAAAATGTCCTAAAAATCTGGAAAATATCATTTATTTATTATATTTGCTACAAAAAATTAACATTATTCATGAAAACAGTTTTTAATTATCAATCTCACCAGAAGGACAATTAGATCGGACTATTTATTATATTTGCTACAAAAAAATTAACATTAATAAAATGAATTGGTGTAAAAACAGTTTATAATTCTCGATCTTTACCAGAAGGATAATTGTTTGTCAAAAAACTCCACTTCGGAGTTTTTTGACAAACGAACCCGTAAACACTGATTAACAGCTTATAGACAACGGTTGTTATACATATAAGATTTGATTTTGCCTTTTGATGGCGAATGAACAGTGATACGCATTCGTCGATATATTATCTATATGTCTATATAAAAATCTAGACTTTTTTTTTGTTTCTAATGGAATCCGAAATTCCGACGTCACATCACTCGCAGGTTTCAAGTAATATATAACACAAACAAACAATTTTAGTATTTTATAGCCTACAGGAAAAGTGATGTTAAATCAAAGCAGTTAAAACATAAAATATACTAATTAAATAAAAATAAAAATATCAATTCAGCAAATATCAAATATCTTTTCTCTTAGATATTCTTCTAAAACTGATTTGAAAAAGAAACAATAAAAATAATTGGATAATAAGGCACATTATAATATTAATTTTTCACTCAATTATGTGTACTGTATTATTATGTATGTTTATACATATATAATTAAACACAATTACATATATTGTTATAATAACAAAATTATTAATCACATGATTATTTTAATATCGTTAAATGTTTTCTAAATAAAAAATAAAACATTGAAAGAAAAAGAAAAACAAAGTAATCAAACTTAGTTAAAATATAATTTCGACAATTTTTAATTAAATTTATTTACTTTTCTCATTCTGCTGCTGGTAAACGTCGGACTTACAATACATCGAATTCTTTTCCAATCCTCATCTCCAAGAACATTCAACATTTTGTCGAACAGTGGATTTCCTGTATTAAATGTCTGGAAAAGTTAATTACTATTTAAGTTTTTCAAATTAATTTAATAAATTATAATAGTAAATTCAGGAAGATTCCTAGAACAATATTTATTAGTTGAACGAGTTTGTTTTAATATAGATAATTTATGTCTTTTCTGACATATGGAATACAGATATATTTATCTATTTATTTTTTATCTGAACTAATTTGAATCTATATAGAAAAGTATTATCAGTAAGATTAATGCATGTTGTGTTAATGATCAGTCAGAAGAAACCAGCAATATTTTAAATTACTTTTTCGGAACTGGTTCAGTATTATGACCTTAAAATGATTAAAAAATATCTAAAGGGTGAGCTCTATTCGGGTAATTTAAAATGTAACGTGCCTCAAGACTACTCACGTCAGATAGATTTTCTTTTTGTGCCAACTAAAAGACTGGAAAAAATCATCGAGATCATTCTGGAATAAAGGTTATTCAAAAGAATATATTATGTAGAATAAAGGAGGTTGTCCACGATTACATTTTAATATAGAGAAAAGAGCTTAAATAAATAAATAACTGATTTTGCTAGATGCCTAACTTCTATTCAGATTGCCGACTAATAATGTTGATAAAATAATTATCAAATGTAATGTTTCTGCTTTTGATCTAGTTAAATAAAATACATTATTTAAATTTCAGAAATTTTATTTAATTAAACAAAATGCAAAATAGAAACCCTATACAACAGATAAAAAAAATAAATAATTAGGAAAAAGTAATGAAATTACAGGTAGGCCTCGATTAGCGCGAATAATTGGTTCCGTGAATTTAATAAATTTATACATATAATCATAAAATACAGTGTGTCTGTTCCGGAAAGATTTCGTTACCGTTTGATTATTCGGGAACATCTGTACATAGAGATTTTCCTCGATACTGTGAATAACATAGGATATCATAGATCGAGATCGTCCCAGAGGGTGAGACATATTGGAATATCAGCAAAAATGCCTATGTTTAAATCCTTCAGAAAGATATTTAAAATCGAGTTGTATCGTAGGCTTATCGTGGCCAACGAGAAAGACAGGCCTCCGCGCGAAAAAATCACGTGACTTTACTGGTCTTACTGGTTAGAGGTTAGAAGGAAGCCGTTGTGACTCGTGACTATTTCTGTGAAGTGATTTTCTTTCTTTTCGAATAATTGATTTTACTATTCCATGGTATGTTATCGCTCATTTTATTTTTAATTTATTTAATCATCTAATTTTTCATTTTTGTTGCTCTATAATGAAATAAAAGGACATACATTTGTCTATCGTATTTTCATAATTGGTTTAATGAAATTACAAAGTTTCAGTTTGTAACTTTGATATACGAATTTCGGTAGGTAAGATATAGCAATCTTACCTGAATTTTCATTATGAATCGAGAATTTTTGTTATATATTCTATCTAATAAATATACAGTTAATGAGAATTTGATACTTTATTGTATTAAAAATATTAAATTATCATAAATCCGATATAACTCATTGACACCCCTAAAAATGTTCTGCTTGCAGCAAATAATATAGAAATACCCTTAAAACCTTTAGTTGCTGTGAAAGAAAACTGTGATTATAATATGTCTTGATGAATTTTCTCAATTGCTGGAAAATAATTTTGATTTTCAATTAATACTTAATGATTCTTTGCCAATATTGACATACATTGGAGGGCTTACAGTTAGAAAAGTATTGAAATTAAATAAATGTCACATATGCTGTAAATGGCTACAACTGAATAAAGAAATAGATATTGAAGATTGCTCATTTGATCACATTAAAGATCTGGATAGAGGACAACTCATTCTTCCTATTGAATTAGTAGTTTACACTGTTTCCATTGTCTGGTATTATATGTCCCTAATAATTATGCATTTCAAAGAAAATTTCATGCATTCTGGAAAACAAATATCTGTTTTATATAAGATATTTGTTTTCTTTGTTGTTTTACTTCAATTGAATTAAATAGAGCAGATAATATCACTTTTTACAATGTTTGTTTATGTCAAAATACATTGCTAGAAAAACTTAATAACATTCTTGTCACCTCAAAAATTTTAATAAATAACTTCAGTAAGCTATTAATGATAAGCATCAGAAAATAAAGAAAACTTCATGAAAGATCTGGATAGAGGAAAACTCATTCTTCCTACTGAATTAGTTGTTTACATTGTTTCCATTGTCTGGTATTATATGTCCCTAATTATTATGCATTTCAAAGAAAATTTCATGCATTCTGGAAAACAAGTATCTGTTTTATAAAAGATAGCTTCAATTGAATTAAATAGAGCAGATAATATTCCTTTTTACAATGTTTATGTAAGAATACATTGCTAGAAAAACTTAATAACATTCTTCTTGTCACTTCAAAAATTTTAATAAATAAGTTCAGTAAGCTATTAATGATAAGCATCAGAAAATAAAGAAAACACTCAAAAAATTTTAATAAATAAGTTCAGTAAGCTATTAATGATAAGCATCAGAAAATAAAGAAATAATATGTATAGATGTATATATTAAATTTTATCATTTCAAAAATATCTTTTAGATTTAATAATCTTAAGTTAATATCTTTAATATTATATGTTTTTAAATGTTTTAATTCGTTTTTTATTATCTATTTCTGTAATATACGGTAAAAAACATGAGAGATTGATTAAAATTATTAGTGTTACATTTTGTCAAGCTTTGAAATATATTTAAAATAGTTTTCTTATCATATTTCTAGAGTTCAATATTGTATCTCAGACCACTGAGGTCACGTGATAACCTTGCTAACGGTTCGCGCGGAGGCCTGTCTTTCTCGTTGGCCACGTAGGCTTATGATGTGACGTCACGATGACGCAATAATGGATAGCGACACAAACAACACTGTTATTTGAAGTCACAATAACGTCACAAGCAGATATAATGAATTATATTAATATAATATTTAATTTGTAAATGATAATGCATATCTCTTCCTTCTTTCCTTTCTAACGGTTCGCGCGGAGGCCTGTCTTTCTCGTTGACCACGTAGGCTTATGATGTGACGTCACGATGACGCAATAATGGATAGCAACATAAACAACACTGTTATTTGAAGTCACAATAACGTAACAAGGAGATATGATGAATTATATTAATATAATATTTAATTTGTAAATGATAATGCATATCTCTTCCTTCTTCACGATATCCAAATTCGAGATTATTTGTTATTAGTAGGAAGTGTTATTTACAATTGCAAAAACAATAATTTAATATAGTAGTTTTAAATACTTATAAAAGCATGGATTATAAATGATATTTATTAGAAATTTTTTATCGAAAAGTTGTTATAAAAATTATAAATTTCTGATAAATCGATAAAAATTATATAGAAAGTTTACGTAATTTATTCAGATGGCTTAAATAGATAAACTTCGAATATTAAATGTATGTATATAACACAATCCTAATTATTAATATTTTATTAACAACATTTATTGTGAAAACTTACCATTCTATTATGGAACATATTAAAATCTTTAAGTAAAATATTTTTCAAAATATGAGGTTCCGCTATCGAAAGTTGTGGCGTAAAACCCATTAAGATTCTATAAAAAAAAATTATAGTTAAATATTGTAATCGTTATTTGTCAGATTTTTATAAAATTTAATTTTTATTCATAAAACCAAAATATTATTTTTAATCAAGGTATATTCAAGAAACTATGGAAATCTGATTTTAAATTATAAAATCTTAAATATAATTATTTATTGGACTCACCCATATATGCGGCCGTGCTTTTTATAATCTTCCATTAGCAATAGATGTACTGGCTGTAAAAATAATGAGAAATTCATAATTAAAATAAAAAACCAATGATAATTTTAAACAGATATATTTTTAATTTGATATAAAATCCAGATGAAATAAAATATTATTAAAACATAAATACATATATTGAATATACAGTATATACTGTAATATAATATATAATTAACACGAATTATCTATTTTTTATATAAAATCATCCTTAATCATTATTATAATTACAAACCTGTAGCGTTATCTGGCAGTGGGTTAATTCGTTATAGCATTATTTGTCTCAGAAATTTTCTTATAAAAAAAAATCTTTCTGAATTCCCCATTCAACGTTTGATATTTTCTAGAAGAAGGAGAATGTGCAGCACATCGACTCTACATCTTTGAATAGACAAATTTAGTCTTATATTCCTGTCATTAAAAGAATGTTTTGCGACTGCTGTCAAATTTCCCATATTAGAGTAAAATTTTATGCATTGGTGAATACACAAATTTTTCCGTTTAGTATATATTCATTTTATTCATTTGGCAATTTAAAATATATTTTATTAAATATTTTTTCTGTGTCAGAATGTCCTATAAATTTATAGGCTTTTAATAAATTAGTAAAAAGAAAATTTTATGTAATAACATGCAGCTTTCACTGAAAATATAATAAAAGGAGGATTTTTTCTCTCTGTTTTAAAAATATTTAAACTCGTAGATATCTTACACATTCATGTCGCTCATTTGCTACAAGACTGTCACAACTCAAAAATTGAAAGTTTAGAATTATTGGTATAGAAGAAATCACTTCTAGATATACTTTCATCAGGTAAAATTCCAAAACTCAATTTGCAAAACTCGCCTTTGGAAGGTATGTTATGTCATTGTTGCAATCATAGAATTTAGTATTTCGGTTAAGATTGGTAGAACATGTTTTACTTATTGCTATACTTACTGCTGTAAATCCCATTAATTTATGAATATTTTGATTGATCTGTTATATATACATTGTTTTTTTCTTAATATGTTTATTATTATTATTAACTTTGATTATCAGCTTCTCTTCGATAGGAATGAGAAAATTTCTTTAACTACTTTCCTGATTTATATGTATCATCTCATGCATTTAAAATTTTTAATTTGGATGATAATAATGAATTACATAAATGCATCAGCTTGTGGTCAGCATTTTGTTTTTACCTAGTAGCTGTATATCACATGACTGCATAACTACAGAAAAAAATGTCAATATTGTATAGTTATGTAGTCATTACAATAATTTTTGTAATACATTAATAAAAGATACAGTAATACTTAATTATGATAAAATAATAATATACGAATCGAAAATAATAAATTATATACTTTTTTTATTAAACGATGTACATAATTATATATGTATATACTGTATATATCAGATCAATCAAATTTTTAAAAATTAATGAGTTTATCAGTGGTAAATAACAAATTAAACAACCATTAATGATTACTGTATTCTAACATATAGCGTTAACGATGAAAAATACTCATACCGATGTAATCATACTTTGAATTCAAGATAGTCATACTTCGAAATAAGACATTCTTTTAGCAAAGTAACTCTATCTAAGATTGTAATATACACTGACGGAAAAAAAAATCCCAACACCAAAAAGAATCTAAACAGAATTATGACACTCTTGCTGAAAATAGTTTTGGACAAGCAAGATTACTTTTTCGTATTTCGACTTATGACATTATTGTTAATAATTTATGACATTATTTCCACTTAAGATGCAATGTTTAAGTATGTTAATTTTCTTCATTTCAGTGTTTTATTAATACAATCATGAAAATTTATTAAATACAATATCAGTCATATGAGATACAGTAGTCAATCAGCTATTGAAGATTGTAATGCTGAAATTGATGATACACATTTTTTTATCATCAAACCAGAACAATGCATTGATCAGTGATGGAAATGAACTGGACATTGAAGATCCAATGATACAGCTAATATAGGTTGCCATTGCTTATAGTTTACATTTGAAAAATGGAGTACTTTCCTCCTGCAGGCCTTCCTTAAGAATAACTGATTCTGATTTGAATGAAAACATTATGTTTTTGACAAGTCCATTAAAAAAGGATGTGAAAAATAAACAGAATTTAGAAAAATGGCACAGGAATACAGTTGTTATTAAAAAAACAGGTCGGCCAGATGGCCGCATGGTAAAGCTTTGGCTTACCACTCTAGAGGACCGGGTTCAAATCCGAGTCCCACATCTCCAGTTTTTCAGGAGAGGTATAGGTCTGGTCCGTTGAGCCCCATCCTTCAACCATCTGGTTGACCCCATCATGGGTGATAACATGTGATGGGTTATATAAGTGGCCGCTGCCAGATATAGAATATCCCATGAGAATATGGCGGCTCAATCTATCTAACTAACTAACTAAAAAACAAGAGGCAGTTTTTTTGTCAACAGATGACGCCACACTGCATTCTAATAGAATACTATATGGCGGGGCGAAACAATCCCTTCCACAGGCTGCCCACTATGGGAAGGGGTCAGCCGGATTGTGGAGGACGGGGATCAATTGGCCGGACCCGAATCCCATGATAAGTGTTTTCAAGGGGTGGGACCCGAGACTCGAACCCGGGTCCTCCATAGTGGATTTCCACGCAGCCAATCCGGCCGACTAAAAGAGACAGATTTGTATACGATCTACAAGCAATGAGGTAATTGCCGAAAGGGGACGTATCAGTTTTTTATTATAAACCAAAATTAAGCATACTGAACTTTAGTGTTTAAAATTTGCAAAATAATTTCTGTAAATGTTATTTTTGGTATGAAAGCAATAGATATAGAGGTGCGAATGAATTGGGAACCTGTGTACTTTGCTACTTGATAAAACTGACTACAACAGACAGAAACACTTCATATTTTAGTCTGACAATTGTGCAGGACATCAAAAAATAAATAAATCTGATTGCCGTATATTTCTATGCGATCCGGTTCCTGAATGGAAAAAGTATTGTTCACTCACAAATACCTCATTACAGAATACTTGCAAAATGAAGGTGATTCTGCCTATTCTACGTTAGAAAAATAAAACATCAATTGAAAAGTGGCCCCATGTACGCATCAAAAACTTTAATTTCTGCAATCAGAATTGCAAGAAAGACTGGAGAACCATTTCGCATACATGAGATGTGTTGGGATGATTTTAATGATTTGAAACAGTTGCAGTAGACATAGGCCCTATTAATATGAGACGGGTAAAGATTACAGATGTAAATTTCATCAAAAGTTTTGAATGAATCACTGAATTCACTTTACTATAAATTGTCATATTCAGATGCTAACTTTCAGGAAGCATCTGAATATGACAATTATAATCAAAAAGAAGAAGAAAACATCTATCAATGGCAATGTTTATCTCTACATTACAAAATTAGAGATTTCAAAAAGCAAAAAAAAAAGATCTTATAGAGTTAGTTGATAAAAACTTAATATCTAAGTATTATAAACATTTTTACAACAGTTTATAGCTTGTAAGTATACAGTGACAACTTCTGAAAATGTTTTGTAATAATTAATGCGCCATTCATAGAAATAAAATATCTTCTTTGAAATAGCTTTTTTTATTATCTATTATATGTCTGTTTTTAGTCACAACTTGAAGTGAACATATTTTCTTCTAACAATAAAGTCAGATTTTGACATTATACTTACTTTTGTAAGAAATTTTGCAGCAAGAGTATCCTATGTGTGAGAGAGTTTTTGTAAATGGGCCTTTGAAAGCCATAAGTATCCATTAAGCAGTTATTGTACATGATTCTATTTCAGAGTCTTTCTTCTAACAAATTATGCTATAATGGTTTCATAAAATGACTACCTAACAAAATTGTAGCACTTCAAGACCTTTAAAAGTGTCTCCTGAAAAATCGCAATTTTTGACTTATGCCAGTCTTGCAGTCTTATATGAACTGTGTACAAAATTTTTTTATAACAGCTCTCTGTATTTTTGGCATTCGTTTGTACTTTCAATGTGATATGAATTTTTTTTCGCTGTCAATTGGTGAAAATTTAAACTACTTATAAAGGTGATGTATCCACGTTTTGATTATAATTTTAATGAAACCTGCACTTTAGTAAATGAAATTTTTAATATTTTTCCAAATTTATTGAAATATCTACGAATTTATTGTAATTCCTATATGATGATGGTCAATAATAAATTATGATGTCCTGAGTGTATCTTCATTACGACTATGCTATAATAACGGCATACAAAATTAATTTCAAGAATTCATTTCTAAGGATAAAAGAGTATGTCAGGTAAGTCTGGAATAGCTTTCCAACTTATCCAAATTTGACTTTACATAAGTCACAAAAAATTGTGATCATGTAGATATATTTTTAAAAAATTATCTTCAATATACTGTACAATATATAGAACAGTACGACAATTTCATATGATAATATTCCACCGATAAGTTATCATCTTCTTGTAAAGAGAATTAAGGACAATATCGATAATTAGCCTGCGATAAATCAAAAAATCATAGTTTGTCGAATAATTTAGCCAATAATCTAAATATATGGATTGACTGCTCAATGTGGTGGGGTTATATGATGTAATAGTACTGTACATATCAGGGTATTACACATTTTTATTAATTATTTGGATCTGGTCATAATATTTACTAATATAAATGAAATACGTTTGGCCACAAAAACAATTTGTCGCCAAAATTCCAAGTCAATTTGTTATACTCGTCGATTTTACGACGTTACTGGTAGGATAAACTAATGTAGCGGAATGGCTACACTCGTTGCTAGTATTGAGCACTCTATCCATATATTTAGATCGTTCAATTTATTATACTACAATGGAAATTGTATATATTTATTATCATATAACAATAAATTTTTAATGCTAAATGTAATAAGAAATTTCTTTAATTTAAATCAATGGTATCGAATAACAGTTTAAATAAATTTATATAGGCGAGATATTGCCTGATTAATACCGATGTTACAGTATGTTCCAGGAAAATCTCATGTAAACAAGAATCGTTTATATTCAAATACAAATTTCCCATAAAAAATAATGGAAATAACGATATCTGTTCAAAGGCTCAACTCAACGGAAAAATTTATTTTTTTATTTCATTGTTATTTTATTTTTATTGCTGCAATAATTTTTATTTGTTTATATATTGTATAATGCTTTCGACATAACAGCCATTTTTAGATAAAATAAGAATAAATAAATATTTTAGGAATATTAATTTTAGTATGTAATCTTCCTCATATCTAGAAAATCCTTGTATCCACACCATAGATTTTCCAGATATAAAGTTCTCATAATCTTCTGACTTTGTATATACAATTTTTGTTTAATATATTATAAGCAAAACTAGGCATCTATTATTATTTTAATTAATTAAAGAATACTGTATATATGTAAGAAATTTTATCATCACCAATAATTGAGGCGTTTCGGATACGAAGGGCGAACTCAACATTGGAGAAAAAAAATTTTTTCTCCCCATTCAGTTCCCATGACGCCACAGGTTTTTTTTATCAAGTTTGGCCTTCCTAACCATACAAAAACACGGTTTGAAAAATAGCAACCATTGACTAAGTGTGATAGAGGTGCGGATACCAAAGGCGAACTCAACATCCCGCACCACGTGATCTCGCATCTCGCCCTCTGCGTTGTTTACCTGATGCAATGGCTACGTTCCTAAACTCAACGTTTTGCTTAAAGCGCTTGCAACGATAAAAGTCAAATTCTATAATATACAATAATTACTATAATAGATTAATAATTACTATATAATAGATTAATATTAAAGGAAAATGCTATATAATATTAACATCAATTTGCATATAATTGCAATTTGTTTCAATCAGGGCTGGTTCCTGAGGCAACTGTCTTAGGCGCCAGATTGATTGATATATGCGCCAAAATGAATTGCAAAAATATGAAATGTATGTCTTATTTTACCAAATGAGATACAAAATGCTCTAGACATATTAAATTTTATATGGAAATTTGATTTTGAGTGCATATTTCCAAACGTTGTTGGAGCACTAAGAATTTTGTTAACATTATTTGTAACTATAGCTGCAACTGAGCACAGTTTTCCTAAACTGAAAAATTTTTAAAAATTATTTACGAACAACAATCCAATATGACTGAATTAGCAATAATTTCTATAAAGAAAACGATATCTAAAACAATAAATTGTAAAGATGTAATCAAGCAATTTTCTGTAATAAAGTAAGAAGAATAATTTAGAACAAATAATATTCAATTTTTCTGTTTTTTTAAATATTGTAATGTTCAAACTATATTTATTATATTTTTTTAAATATAAATAAAACTTGTTTTTGTATTTAATACAAATTTTTCTTAAATTGGCTGTTATTGTATTAAGTATACAATTATTCATCATTCACAGTTTTTCAAAAAATTTTAAAAGGCGTCGTTTCTAAAACTTGCCTAAGGCATCACAATCAGTCGGTCCAGCCCTGGTTTCAATAAACGTAGCATAATGGCAAGATCGACGATTAACATTGCTTCGCCATCATAAAAATTAAGAATGCTGTTAGTGCCAGAAAATAAATATCTAACTTCACACAAATATTTTAATCGAAAATTGTTTTGGCTGCGTGTAAGAATAAACTTTAATATGCAATGATATTTCTGTCAAAGTATAAACTTTGATATGTACACGGCCAGAAATTAAGATTTCCAAAAATTGAGAAAAGATCTACAAATATTTAATGATGCTTGCAATTTGCACGTTTCATATATTTGAGTCCAAATTCTTTAAATAATTTTTCCGTTTTGCTTTGATTATGCTATTTAGTTTTTCTAATTTATAAAATATTTGAATAATTTCAGGAACAGATTAATATTTTCCAATTAAACTAAAAATAAAAATAAGTGAATTTTTATTTTATGTTATTTTATAGGTAACATGAAAAAAAAAATGTTTTAATTTTATTCAAAATTTTTGTTTTATCTTTAGTCATATTAAATATTTATAAAGATGTAATTGATTACAAAGATGATAATTTGTTTTCATTTAAGCACATTATAGTAAAATTATATAACAGTAATCATAGTAGGGAATCAGAGAGTAGTTTTGTAATTCAGATATAAAAATCAAATTATTTCATTGAGAATTTATTCAAGCTTAGCATGAAGTGCAATCAAATTTTCATTTGATGAATGACTGATTTATAGTAATTTTTACGCGATTAACATAAAAATATTCATACAATAATTACCTGTCATTACATCATGCTTTATGTTTGAGCCTGCAAAAGAATAAAATTACAATTAAAAGATAATCACGATAGTCTATATTTATCTGATATTCATACAATAATTACCTGTCATTACATCATGCTTTATGTTTGAGCCTGCAAAAGAATAAAATTACAATTACAAGATAATCACGATAGTCTATATTTATCTGATATTCATACAATAATTACCTGTCATTACATCATGCTTTATGTTTGACCCTGTAAAAAAAATAAAATTACAATTAAAAGATAATAGCAATAAACTATATTTACTGATTATATAAAACAATTGAATGATTCTTTGCATTTTCATTTTTAATACAGAGCTATTCATGATATCAATTAGATTAAGCTTTTATTGATGATGATGATGATGATGATAATAATAATGTCATAGCTATTTTTTAATAAAAAATACAATAATTTATATTTTCTTTTTTTTAGTAATTATATATATATATATATATTACAAAATACATTACTTTTTATACGCAGTTTCTAATATCTCATAGCTATTCTGAAAACTTTCAATGAATTGAAAGACTTCATTAGATTACTTTTTATCATAAAAAATTTAAATCAAATAAAGTTATTTTTATAGAAGAAAATCAAGTTTTCGATCTTATATTTAAAAGGAGCTTTGATGCTTATATGGCAAAATAACTGGAAAACCATTTTTAAAGAGTTATGAAAAGATAAATTTAAAAAACATTGAATGAAAACAAAATATACTAAAACAAAAATATATCAAAAAATTTGATATGTTTTTATTTTAGTAGAAAATGATAAATTTTAAAAATTCAAGTTTAGCATGAAGTGCAATCAAATTTTCATTTGATGAATGACTGATTTATAGTAATTTTTACGCGATTAACATAAAAATATTCATACAATAATTACCTGTCATTACATCATGCTTTATGTTTGAGCCTGCAAAAGAATAAAATTACAATTAAAAGATAATCACGATAGTCTATATTTATCTGATATTCATACAATAATTACCTGTCATTACATCATGCTTTATGTTTGAGCCTGCAAAAGAATAAAATTACAATTAAAAGATAATCACGATAGTCTATATTTATCTGATATTCATACAATAATTACCTGTCATTACATCATGCTTTATGTTTGAGCCTGCAAAAGAATAAAATTACAATTAAAAGATAATCACGATAGTCTATATTTATCTGATATTCATACAATAATTACCTGTCATTACATCATGCTTTATGTTTGAGCCTGCAAAAGAATAAAATTACAATTACAAGATAATCACGATAGTCTATATTTATCTGATATTCATACAATAATTACCTGTCATTACATCATGCTTTATGTTTGACCCTGTAAAAAAAATAAAATTACAATTAAAAGATAATAGCAATAAACTATATTTACTGATTATATAAAACAATTGAATGATTCTTTGCATTTTCATTTTTAATACAGAGCTATTCATGATATCAATTAGATTAAGCTTTTATTGATGATGATGATGATGATGATAATAATAATGTCATAGCTATTTTTTAATAAAAAATACAATAATTTATATTTTCTTTTTTTTAGTAATTATATATATATATATATATAACTTTCATGTTGAGAATATATACTAGCGGTTAATTAGATCTTTACTTGATGCTGGGATCATTTTTTTTTTATATTGCAAATATTATGTTTGGCTGAATAGAAATGAATCTGTATGTTTACATAAGTATTTGATAACCATTAGAATCTGTTAAACGGTTTTATGAAATTCAAAAAATTCTATACAATACAATATTGAAAATAACCTAGAGACAAGATAATAGTGTAACAACGTTTGCAAAATCTAACTTATCAAATTCTGATATTGAAAAGTAGACAATTATATAATCCAGCTATAATTGCATATCCATCGTGGGATGAGTAATACATAACACAAAAGATAAGCTTGCGTAATTCTATGTGCATACAAGATTTTAAAAATCAATTTATTTATAATCATTTTATACAATCATTATATGATTTTGCACATAGTCTGATATATATCGCAATCTTATATATTTAAGTGTAGCTGTAAATGTTACATAGCTTTCAACACTATTGAGTGAGGATTTATTTTTAGTTTGTCCATTTATATCCGAAAAAGAAGTTCTGCGTCTTGTTCCCCTTCGAAATTTTTAGTAAATGGAAGATTTTATAAATTTATAAACTTGCTTATACATATAACATTATTCTGTTTCCATCCATTTAGCACAATCATTGGTATTATTTATAAAAACTAACAGAACTATAATATTATAATATACAGTCAAACCCTGATAAGGCGCTACCATCCGTTTGGGACGATTTTGGCGGCTAATCGGGGTTGGCGGTTTATCGAAAACACGTGTAGTAAAGAAATGAAAATGAACTGCGAATTTATTAAAATTAATAAAATACAGTCAGCATCCAAACTTAACATTTCTAAAAAACTGTATAATTTACAGTATAGTATACGGTATCGTATATATGCAGTACTATATAGAAAATATGCCCATTACTGTTCTGATTCTCTACTTTCAGTTCTCTGTAAAACACAATGTATACAGCTTACTGTACAGTATCCTTATTTGCTTTTGAGTTCTCTATAAAACACAATGTACACAGCTTACTGTACAGTATCCTTATTTGCCTGTACACAATAAACGATGGAAACAATCTGGTTCTTACAGTCTTAAATTTTCTACAACCTAGGTGTGAACCACGCTTAGAGACACATGATTAATTCATCTCTCCCACCCGCTGGTAATTAAAAGAGTTTTTAATACTATATATAACAGTACTGATGAACTTCGGAATATAAGACAGTTTACATGCCCTTGGCGGGTTAACGAGGACATACCAAATACAAATACAATACTAAAAGGAATATTTGTTTAGACATTTCTACTGGCGGATGGCGTCTTATCGGAGGTTTGCCTATTCCATTAACATAGGGAAAAATCCGTTCCGCCAAATTTCTTGGCGGTTAGCGAGGGTGGCGACTTAACAGGGAGCGTCTTATCGGGGTTTGACTGCATAAGAAATTACTGGAAGATGAAAATAATAAAATTTGACGTTACTGATTCAAATGTGAGACACAACTTTGTGTAACAGTTTCAAAGATAATTTCTAAAATTTCGAATAGATACCATCTTGTAAATGGAATCCGTTATAGAGATGGCATTAGTAATATTTTAAACGAGTATATTTTATGAAGAAAATTTTCAGATATTTGCATAATACGAAAATAAGCATGTTTGAATTTCAATAATTTTTATCGAATTTGGAATTTTCAAACTGTTTCTCATTGTATTTTTTCCTCTATTATTTTCAATTGTGAAAAATAAGAGCTGATAGATGAAGTGAATGAATTCAATCTACTATTTCTGTATTTATTAGTGAATCTAAGCGAAATTGTAGAAAGCCACATTTGGGATATGCTGTTGCTAGAATCATCAAAATTCGCTTCAAATAATTATTATAAATTAAAATACAGTCAAATCCCGATAAGACTCCACCATCCGTTTGGGAAAGATTTTGGCGGTTAATCGGGGTTGGAGGTTTATCGAAAACACGTGTAGTATAGAAATGAAAATGAATTCCGTGTTTATTAAATTTAATAAAATACAGTACATTTATATTTAGCATCCAAACTTTACATTTTTGAAAAGCTGTATACGTTACAGCAGAGGTTCCCAAAGTTTTGCCTAAGTGGGCCAAATTGTAAATTCCAAAATATTTGGAGGGCCAAAAAGAGTGTTGTGGAAAATATGTTCAAATCGATAAAAAGTTAAGCACAAGGGAAAGATTTATACTAATTTTATAACATACTCGTTCTTTATTTGTGACAATAATTATTTTTTAATACAAACTGTTTAAAAATAACTAAATAATTTCAAATAAAAAAAGAAAAATAATAATAATAATAAATTCATCAATCTGAAGTGTGTGACTTGTACAGTTGTTGTTTTCTTTTAATAATAATAAGCCTTGGTTCTAAGTCGGTTGAAGTATTCTCAACATCTCTTGTAAATGTTCGTCAATTAATTTTGATCTTAATTTGGATTTATTAATACTCATGACTGAGAATGCTTTTTCGAATATATAAGTGCTTCCAAATAATGAAAACATATTTGGAAGTACTTATACATGTACTTTTTTAACTGAACAATTTTTAATTATATGATTAAAATGTATTTATTTTTTGCAAAAATATAAATTATATTTATGAACTCAAGACAGCGGATGATCTGATATCGCGGGCCGCACTTTGTGAACCCCTGCGTTACAGTATAATATACCTATCATATAGTACTATATAGCAAACATGCCCATCTGCTGTTTGATCCTCTACTTTGAGTTCTCTGTAAAACGCAATGTACACAGTTTACTATATAGAATTTTTATTTGCTCGGTACGCAATAAACGGTGGAAATGGTCTGACGGGGTTTGACTGTATTAAAATTAATTTCACAATTTGCATTAGCTATCTTATTGAGAAGGTCCGGCCAATGTCGTCGTTTAAATGAGGTGAGTAGTTATTGACATGAAAAGACGAGGGACTTTATACAAAACTTTTAGTCTGAGGTTTCAAGATGCTTTATAGCAAAATAATCTGTCGGATGGCCGCGTAGAGGATCCAGGTCCCACCCCTCCCAGTTTTCCAGGAGGGGTCCGTCCCCTCCTGAAAATCGGAAGATTCAAATCCATCCTTCAATCTTCCGATTGACTCCATTATGGGTGTTAGCTAGCCTATGATGGGCTCTAAAAATGGCCACATAAAGTATATCCCTTGTGCGATAAGGCAACTTAATTCGACTAACCTAACCTTTGTGGCAAATAGTGATTAAACTCAGAATATTATAAATAATTATAGAAATAATATCAAGTTTGAATTAGATTATTTGAATCAAATTTAAGAGTGCAATCTAAGAATTTCACGAAATATTGAATCACAGATAATTTACATAAAGATTTCATTTAAGTTGAGCAACGATCTAAAATTGAGTCAGTGTTAGACTGGATTCTGCTTTTCACGGTATTGCCAGAAGTGATACCCTTTGATAGATCCCATCAAACTGGTCAAAAATTATAATAGAATTATGGCTGAAAACGGCACTGATTAGAAGACATTCCGAAAAATTTACGACAGAACGGCAAAGTTTGAGGCAAACGAACCAAGTACCTCTGCCATGTTGAACAGGAAGTAAAACGTCATGTGACCATTATCGTAATGACGAAAAACTGCAATGGTTTTACATGCCAAAACATCATTACTATTAGTAATATGAATAAAAATATTATGCAAAAATCTCGAATTCCGTGAAAAGCAAAATCTTGCCTAGTATCGTTTTAGCAATATTAATTCTTATTTTCATAATATTTACAGAATTTCTATTTGTTCAGAAAAAGAAAAAAAAAAAAACATAGTGTCAATAATCAATTAATAATGAAGAAAACAAATTTGAAAGAATTACAGAACTTCAAGAAATTAAAATTCAGCAATTTAAAGATACGTTAAAATTTTCTTCATTATTAAACGTAATAATAATAAACTTTTTATCCTACTCTCTTCTTCCGAAGGAGACAAGATTCCATAAAAGTAATTAACGTAGTAATAAATATTTAAATATTTTTTCCATTTTCTTGCTATATACAAAATTATTAAAAGTTTATGCTTCATTTTTTCCATATTTAACAATCTGTTGTTATGTGCATCAAGTCGAGTTCGACATCTGGTGACTGTGTGGACAAATTCTCTCCATTCAGACCTGCTTTTGGTCAGTTCTCTTAAAGTCATTCCAGTAGGTGTCTTGATCCTATCTATCCATCTTGTTCGTTGTCGTCCTCTTCTTCTGCTTTCCTTCACCTTTCCAAGCATAATCATCTTTTCCAATCCATGCTCTGCACGCATGACATGTCCAAAATATGAGAGCTGCTGTTTGGTGATCATGGCCTCTAGGGAGTGGCCTGGTTTGATTTCATCCAACACTATTATTGGTTCTTCTTTCAGTCCAAGGAATTCTGAGCAATCTTCTCCAGATCAGTTCCAAGGAATTCTGATCTTCTCCACAATTCAAAGGAGTCTATCTTCTTTTCACATTTCCTTATTGTCAAACTTTCACAACCATACATTACCACAGGGAAGACCATTGCCCTTACTATTCTTATCTTGATTGACAAAGAAATATCTTTATCCTTCATTATCTTGGATAAACCAGTCATTGCAATTCTTCCTAGGGTCAACCTCCTTCTTATCTCTCCAGCGCACTGTCCCTTTTTATCAATTCTGGAGCCAAGGAAGACATAGTTGTCTTTTTTATGTTTAGCATTAGTCCACATTTGGCACTTTCCTTTTTGATTTTCTTAATCAATTCCATCCAGTCTTCCTTGTTTTCGGCCAGCAGTTTTAACAATCTACTAAACTTAATTGATTATTGAACGAATTAATGTGTAAAAAAATATAGTAATGCATTTATCTTTTGAAATTGAAGTACTCAATAAAAAAATCCAAATTTAATAATTAAATATAAAAATTACCTCATAAATACAACATATAGAATAAGTAAAATCTAATTTCTCGTTGAAAGCTCAAGGTGCGGTTCAAAAGAAGATCGCTTTCAAAGAAATAATTTTAGAGCTCAGTATAGGTTATTGTTATTTCTAATCAATAGTATCATATAATATTGTATTTACATTTGTTTACACAATGTAGAGGAAGAATTACACACAAGGAAATTCTTAAACTATTCTGTAAATATAAGTACTAAGAGCAATATTGCACATCACGGTTAATGATGTACAGTATTATTCATTAGCAATACATTTACAGTACATTTTTAAGCAGTTTTTGTTCACTTTGTATCTATTTCTCTTTTATAGCATATATCATCAGTAGTATATCATTCTGGACTGTTATTTTCCTATCTGATATTAATTTCAAAGATTCGTTTTGCACATACTTTAAATGGTTATAAAAAAGCTATTATAAATAAATTTTATTCGTAAACTATTTTTCTATTAATATAAACGTGATTTTACAGTTTACGATATTTTGAAAGTGATATATACAGTTTCGACTTAAATTTAAAACTTTCCTTATCGAGTATCAGAATTTATTGCACATTTTTCTGAAATTTTCGATGAATACATTGAATCGATATTTAGCAGGCGAGAAAATTCAATGAATAAAATTTTAAGTAAATTTTTTTTTTAATATTTAAATATTTGACTTTCTGCAAAGCGAATATGACATAAACACGTATATAACATCAAATCGAAAATAATTAAGTTTATCGAGTCTAAATAATTCTTCGCAAATTAACAAAATTCTCCTTTGTTTTCCAAAATCAAACTCTTGACAGGGTTTTCAGACATCCAGATTTGTGCGAAAGTGTCTGATTATGAGTTTTATCCTCAATCAAGATCAAGGATCACACTGATATTAATATTTCT
The DNA here is from genome assembly GCA_000484575.1 of Olivierus martensii. Classification (NCBI taxonomy): domain Eukaryota; kingdom Metazoa; phylum Arthropoda; class Arachnida; order Scorpiones; family Buthidae; genus Olivierus; species Olivierus martensii. Next base: position 62,109 of record AYEL01053962.1, read on the forward strand.
TCAGATTTACTTCTATTTTTATTAATTCTTTTACAATATTAGTGAGTTTTTATCGCTCTGTTTATTTTGATTTTCAAATAGTCTAGAATTACTAAGGACTAGCAGAATATTATTCTTTATATTTTAAGTTGTACAACCGTAAATTATGCCATTTTTCAACACATTTTCCTAGAGATATATTCTAAATAACTTTTTTTACTGATATTATAAGCTAAGTGAATTTTGTAACAAAAATGAAAAGTTTTTCTAGTCCTGCATCTTAAACAGATTTTTTGGTAAAAAAAAAGAAAGGACTTACTGCAAATTTTGAAAAACAAAAATATAATTAGAGATGGCGAAGGACTACTCTTGGCCTATTGTGCAAATTCATCATTAAATTTTTTCGGTTTTTCATATATTTTAAAAACTTGAATTTCTCGTAAATATTCCTAAAAGAATTCCTTTTCATCGAATTCAAATTAAATTAAAAAAAAAGAAAAAAATACAAGAAATTAAGAGGAACATAAAGGTAATGAACAGTTTCTAAATAAGAACGAGGTGAGTCTTCAATCCACAGTCTATATTTTTTAATTTTCTTTTTGTGCATCATAAAGTTAAACTAGCAAATTATAGACTACATTTCCATTAAAGAAAGTATATACATCATATATATTTATAATACAGTGGAAGCCGCTTATTGTAATCATAATTTCGGTTATTGTCATCAGAATCGATACACCGCTATAAAATACCGC